>PITA01003535.1:27857-137354 GCA_004023965.1 Spilogale gracilis
TTTTTTAAAGATTTTATTTATTTATTTGACAGAGAGAAACACAGCCAGAGAGGGAACACAAGCAGGGGGAGTGAGAGAGGGAGAAGCAGGCTTCCCGCCGAGCAGGGAGCCCGATGTGGGACTCGATCCCGGGTCTCCAGGATCATGACCTGAGCTGAAGGCAGTCGCCCAACCAACTGAGCCACCCAGGCGCCCCAAAGCATTTTTTTAACACCATAAACGCAAGTACAAAAAACTGGATGATCAAAACTATCCCATTTGCTTCCATTATCTCTGTTCCTGGAGCCTTCCTGGAGTTATTCGCTTCTAGGTTTTTTTGTTTGTTTGTTTGTTTTTTGTTTTTTAAATATTTTATTTATTTGACAGAGAGAAACACAACGAGAGAGTGAACACAAGCAGGGGGAGTGAGAGAGGGAGAAGCAGGCTTCCTGCCTAGCAGGGAGCCCGATGTGGGGCTAGATCCTGGGTCTCCGGGATCATGACCTGAGCCGAAAGCAGTCGCCCAACCAACTGAGCCACCCAGGCGCCCCTCGCTTCTAGGTTTGATTAATATCTTCATCCCAAGTCCGTCTGTCTCCGCAGTTTTTTTCCTTCTAAGCCTGGACACCCCGTCCTCTTGAGTCCTCAAAGTTCCCCGGGCCACTCAGCCTCTCACCCTAGTTCGCTGGCGGTTTCTACTACGTTTCCTTCCCCTTCTCCTTGGGAAAGTTCACATTGCAGAGACCAAACACCGACAGGGAAGGATGTCTCGACAGTGTTTACTAGGCCTCCACCACTCTCCCTGAGCCCAGCCCCCAGCTTCGTAAAGCTTCCTGGAAATGTCCTCGTTATCACTTCCCCTCTCGGGCTGGGGGCTGGGAGCGGACGGTCCCCCGCCCCCGGCTCCCGCTGTTCCGCCGGAGCGCTCGCTCGCAGGCGCCGACGCGCTGCAGTCCTCCGTGAGCGGCGCTCGAGCTCGCAGGTCCCCGCCGCGACGCGTCACGGTCCGAGTCCCCGCCCGCGCCTTCACCCGCTTCGCAATGAGGGTCCTGGGTGGGCGCAGCGGGGCGCTGCTGGCGTGCCTGGTCCTAGTGTTCCCCGTCTCTGAGGCAAACTGTGAGTAATCAATAGCGTGCTGTCTTCTTTCCCCAGCAGCGCCAACGGAACCCGGAGCCCTCTCGGTAGGATTTTCTTTGCAGGGGCTGCAGCCTGCTAGAAAGTTTCCAGTAAGTCCTGATAGTCTCCGGGCTGGCGGAAGCCGCCCCCGGATCTAGCGGGCATTGTAGCGGTGGGGCCTGGGCAATATTTGCCCTGCTCTAAGGCTGTTGGCTATTGGACAATTCAAGAACGTGGGGGACACTAAATACCAGTGAAAGAATTACAACATCTACCCATTTGCCCTCAGCAGCTGAAGTTCCCAGTCAGAGGACAAGGATGAACACTTCCCAGCATAACAGTAGGGAGAAAAAGGCAGCCTACTATGTTTTCTCTTGGTACAAGCAGCTGTCCCCCAGACAGCACTCCTTGCTGAAATTTACCTCTCTTTTGCAATTGCTGGACTTTGAGCTTGGTTTGCTTATCTCAACATTGACGAACCAATTGTTTTAGGATCTCTGCTGGTTTGCAAAGCAGGAGGCAGATGTCATTTTCTAACCTTGAAATCAAAAGGACTGCTAAATGTTGTGTTTCTCAGATCATTTTGTACTAAGTATCTTTGACAGTCACTGATCTGAGGTCATGGCATGAATTCTCTGTACTTTATCTTTGTATTTCCAGTTCTTTATGTTCCCATGGGTGGATCAAGGCAGGATGTTGAGTTTCCTCTGAAAAGTATGTAAGGAATATCAAGGTATTTAGTACATTTTAAAAAGGATTTATTTATCCTTTCTAAAGAGAGAGAGTGAGACAGCAGAGCACGCAAGCTGGGGGGAGGGGCAGAGGGAGAGGGAGAAGTAGACTCCTGGCTGAGCGAGGAGCCCTAGATGGAGCTTCATCCCAGGACTCTGGGATCACAACTTCCTGAGCCTAAGGCAGACGCTTAACCAGTGGGCCACCCAGGCAGCCCTTGGCATTTAGTATATTTTGATTGTCAGTTAATTTGTTTGCTTTCAAAGTTTAAGCATGGTCATTGACTAAAATGCTTACTTATGCCACGTTTTATCCTAAGGAAATGGTATGGGAGAGATAAACTCTGAATTGCAAAAACTTTTTTTCTTAGTTTTTTAACGACTGAGCCACCCAGGCACCCCCAAATTGCAGAAACTTTTAGGCTGCCTAAAGCTCCTGTGTAAACTTTTCAAAGATGATAATATTAGGAGACTAACATTCCACTAATTTGTATTAGTTACTGATCAGGATGATTGAGGTATTTTAAAATTCTAATTTAAAGGTTAAATATGATTTGTTGATCTTATATTAAAGAACTGCAATAGCAGCATCGCTATTCAAACCACTAACATTAAGCCTATATGTGGACCATATGCACAAATTCATTATTATATAGCTCATTACAAGGGTCAAATACTTGGCTGGTAACCAAAGAGGCAAAAGTAGCTTTCCACATTCACTGCTTGTCATCACAGGAATGTGCTAAGTCTCTCTTTTTGTAGAGATTGTTACATTTTCACTGAATCTAGACACAGTTAAAAATGATGTATATGTCTGTGCATATTATACACAAGTAATCAAACCATGTATATGATGAATTACACTTGTTATGATAGAGTGGAGAAATTAATAGTACAAATATATGACATAAAGAATAGTGGGTCCTATATTGACTCTATTTTAAAAAGTATGAATAGTTTAATTAGATTAAAACCCATCTCTGTTTAACTGATGAGGAAACCAAGGCACAGATGGAATGTTTTTACTCCCTAAAATTTTAAATTAGAGATAGAATTAGAACTCTATAAATATTTGATTTATAATTCATTGGTTAGTCCATGGAAATACAGTTGCTATTTAAATAGGTTTACAAATCACAGTTTTAGTTTGAGAGTTGTTAGAAACTATCCAGTTCAACTTCTTCATTTGAACAATAAAGAATTGGTTAGAGATGTTAACTGACTTTGCAGACATTTATATATGTGAAAGATATTTTTACTATCATTTATATTGTTAATAAATATAAGAGAGAGACAGAAAGGGGGAGGGAGATTTAAAATATATACAGTCTACATATTCCATCATTTGTTACTAAGGGCTCAGGTGAGGAGAAATAGGAGAAAGGGTATGTTCTCTGGCTGTGCTAGTTTGGTCCTCTCCAGGCTTCCACTGCTAGGTGGGTGCAGTCTCTCTTGAAATGACTGACTCGTATTTGCTTTCCCTTTTTCAATCTCTTCTTTCCTTCTCTAGCTATTTATTGTTTATCTACCTGTCTTTTTTTAAAATTAATTAATTAATTAATTTATTTTACAGAGAGAGCGATCACAAGTAGGCAGAGAGGCAGGCAGAGAGAGAGGAGGAAGCAAGCTCTCTGCTGAGCAGAGAGCCCGATGCGGGCCTTGATCCCAGGACCCTGAGATCATGACCTGAGCTGAAAGCAGAGGCTTTAACCCACTGAGCCACCCAGGCGCCCCCCCCTTTTTTTTTTAATTCCCTTATGTCAGAGTTCAAAATGTTGCCATGATGGAGAGATTTTATTAAGGTTAGGAAGAGTCAGAGACAATTTCTGGCATAGCGACAATACCCTGTGCCATATTCTCTTACCATCAATTCCACAACAGGATACATATTAATATTTCATAGTAGACCTTTTCTATCCACCAAGTTCAGTATCCTCTTTATAGCCCAATGATCTACATTTAAACGTTCAACATATTATGAGAAAAAAGTGAGAAGCCTGGTAGTACATATATCAGTGTTCTATGTCTCCAAGCAATAATAATGAACTCTTGGGGCACCTGGGTGGGTCAGATGGTTAGGTGTCTGCCTTCAGCTCAGGTCATGATCCCAGGGTCCTGAGATAGAGCCTCACATCAGGCTTCTTGCTCCGTAGAGAGTTGTCTTCTCCCTCTCTCCCTCCCCACTGCTTCCCCTGCTTGTGCTCTCACTCTCTCTGTCAAATAAGTAAAATCTTAAAAAAAACAAAAAACAAAAAACAAAACCTCTTGCTAACTAATGAAGGAAGGGGGGTGGTGGAAGGAAGGAAGGAAGCTGAGTGGATTTATTGGAAGACTATTGAATTATGTGCTGAATAACTAGGCCAATAGAAACCAGAGACTTAGGCATTTCAGTGATCTATGTAATGGGAACTGATGTGGTTGCTGTGTTAGGAGCTGCTTGCAATCAGATGACTGGGTTCTAACTGTCTTCTAGTCTGGAGTATCCCTGCCCATGATTGAAATTCCCAGAAGAGAGAACTTGATCATTTTGGTTTGGACAGGAATCCTATGACTGACAGCTCCCTAGAATCAGGTGAAGTGTCTGCACAGCTCCCACAAAGGAATGGAAGGTACAGCAGAAAGGGCCTACTCCTTCATAGATTCTAGTCACCACACCCAAAGAGGAAGGCTCAAGGCTACCATTTCTTTTTTTACTGTCATCGAGGGGTGTCCATGCCTCCTCTCATTCTGTCATAATCCCATGTCAATGTGCTATGCTTTATGGATGAAACAACACATTGTAATGTACCAATCCATCTCAAATGCCAAAATATAATCATACTAAAAAGACAAACAGAAGGATACCAGTACTTTAGAGTAGCCTGCCTTCCTTTTGAGCAGGAGATGGTATTTATGACCTCCTCCTTCACTCCCCAGTTCTTCACATGCCTTTTGCTTTCACACAGTTCCCTTATGTCTGATTTTTTTTTTTTTTTGGCTTCTCTCTGAGATGAGCCACATGCTTATTCAGGAAGAGTCTGAACCTTGTTCCTACCTGTGGATGGTTGTATCCATCTCTTACAATTTCTGTTGTGTATAACAGTCATCCTGAAGGAGCAGCACTCCTAGATCTGATTCAGATGTGGCAACAACACTATTTTGCCTTGATTATTGTCATTCCAGTATAATCTTAAAAATTTTTTTTTCAACAGAAATAAAGAACTTGAAATGGCTACATAGCAGTCTCAGCTTCTAATTTAGTAGAAAATACAATAGGTCCCATAGTGAATGCATTTCTTCTCTGTTTACCACTTTCTAGATGAGCAAAACACAGTTGCAAGGGAAAAAAAAGCAAAAAAAAATTGAGAATAGGTCATTGATTAATTTCTTATGCTGCTATAAGAAAGTACCACAAACTGGGTAGCTTAAACAACAGAATATATTGTCTCACAATTCTGGAAACTAGAAGTCTGAGATTAAGGTGTCAGCAGGATTGATTCCTTCTGGGAGCTGTAAAGGAGAATCTGTTTCATACCTCTCTCCTTGCTTCTGGTAGCCTCATGTATTTCTTAGCTTGTTGATGGCATTTTCCCTATGTCCTTACATCATCTTCCCTTGTACATGAGTGTCTCTATTCCAAATTTCCCCATTTTGATAAAGATATCAATAATATTGGATCAGAGCTCACCCTTATGACCTTGTATTAACTTGATCATCTGCAAAGCTCCTTTTTCTAAATAAGATCATAATGCACAAGTAGTGGGGGATTAAGGATGCAAACATCTTCACAGAGGACACTATTCAATTCATAACAGTCACTAAGCATCATATCATGACAAGTACTTCTTCCCTTTCTACCTTTATTTCTGACCTGTGTATTTTAGCTTTAGAGAAATAAAGCACTATACATTAATGATGTCTATTACAAAAAAGTACCCCTTTTTCTAAAGCAGAGTTTATGCCCAATGTGGGGCTCTAACTCATGACCCTGAGATCAAGAGTTATGTGCTCACCCCACATTAGGCTCCCTGCTTAGCGGGAAGCCTGCTTCTCCCTCTCTCACTCCCCCTGCTTGTGTTCCCTCTCTAGCTGTGTTTCTTTCTGTCAAATAAATAAAATCTTAAAAAAAAAAAAAAGAGTTATGTGCTCTACTGACTGAGCCAGTAAGTGGTCTCCAAAACATACCACAATTTTTAAACCACATTTTGGAAGATAACGTTGTATCTGAAAAGGCAGTAACAGAGCCTTCAATAATTGGTCAGTCTATTGTCCTATAAAGCTAGCTCGTTTTAGGTATTAGAGTACACAGTGAGAGCCATGAAAACCATAATCATCCCATTGACTTATTTCCTTAACTGTGGAATTAATTCCTTAGTTAGAGATAAAGTTGTGTGGCTTAGCATAAGACATTAAATAATTCTACCAATAGTGGTACCAATAGAAAAATTAAATTCAAATCCAGAATAAATATCTCTGAGTACAATGTGCTGCTCTCGGATGACAAAAGAGCCCTAACTAATCAATCATCCACCAGGATCTGATGGATTTTGCAATATGTCCAATGTCTAACAGCAGAAGGAATGGCAGTTCTGCTGGTAAATGTGGTGTTTTTTAGTAGTGAAAGCCTAGTGGATCTTAGTGAGGAAAAGATGAGTCAATATGTAGTCTCCAACCTTGCCACTCAGCCTGGGTTTCTTTATGAGTATCGAGCAACAGTAGACCAAGTGACACAGAGAGTGACAGCTTTAGCACCAAATGTGCCCAGAGACTTGACTGTTTGGCCCTCATGGCGTTTTAAATATCAGGAAATTTCATCTAAAAAGTTTGTTTTATGACCTCTTTTGGAAAACGAAGGAAGCCTGGCGACACTGCATGGACCTTCCAACATGGTAAGATTCAAAGCTGCCTTCTCAAAATAGAATACAATCTCTCTAGTTTGCCATGATCCCAAGAGTCCACTGTTGTCTTTCACCAAATTATCTTTCCTTATTTATGGAACCTATCTGACATTTGTAGATTTCAGAGTTTGTGACCCTTGTGCTAGATTGCCTTGAGAGAAACACAATGGACAATCCTGAAGTGGACCATCCTATCCCCTCTTATTATTAAGAACTTCTCTGGTGTGGGGCTGTCTTGTGAGTAAGGCCATGGAACACACATAGTCTCAGCTCTGGGCAATTCTTGCCAAACGTCCTGTCTCTATACCTGATATCTAGCTCTTTATGGTTCTCTGAACAACTAGACAGACCATTTCCAACCATTCAGAAAGCAGAATAGATCCTGATCTTGTTCTAAGCAAAGTGGACAATGAGAAATACTGCTTATATGTTAGAAAATGAAGTCCTAAAAACATGGTCTATAACTTTGCTCTTCAAGAGTAATTCATAAGGGGAACCTGGGTGGCTCAGTTGGTTAAGCATCTGTCTTCAGCTCAAGCCATGATCCCAGAGCCCTGGGATCAAGCCCTACATTCGCTGTTTACTTAGCAGAGGGCCTTCTTCTACCTCTCCCTCTGCCTGCCTCTCTGTCTGCTATGCACCCACTCTCTCTCTCTCTCAAATACATAAATAAAATCTTTAAAAAAAAAAGAGTAATTAATGAACCAGTAGTTCATGAACCAGTAGTTGATGAACCAGTAACAGAAGCATTACCTGGGAGCTTATTAGAAATGAAGCATCTCTGGTCCCATGCCAGACCTACTGATTTAGAATATTTATTTATTTATTTATTTATTTATTTATTTATTTATTTATTTATTTATTTAAAAGATTTTATTTATTTATTTGACAGAGAGAAACACAGCCAGAGAGGGAACACAAGCAGGGGGAGTGACAGAGGGAGAAACAGGCTTCCCGCTGAGCAGGGAGCCCGATGTGGGACTCGATCCCGGGTCTCTGGGATCATGACCTGAGCCGAAGGCAGTCGCTTAACTAACTGAGCCACCCAGGCACCCCTAGAATATTTATTTTAAGAAGACCCCAGATAATTCCTATACACACTTAAAATTTGAATCATGCTAGTGTCTAAGAAGATAGGAGAAAATGTCGATAAATGGTCCTGCATAAGAAGTAAATAGAAATTTTAGGGGTGAAAGAGAGAGAGAAGGCGAGATGTCAGAGAAGGGAGAAAAGAAGCTGAGCCATATGGCAAGACAATGTAGCTTTTAGGAATATCTCCAGTAAGATCTTTCTTTCTTTCTTTCTTTCTTTCTTTCTTTCTTTCTTTCTTTCTTTCTTTCGAGAGAGGGCTGGGCACAAGCAGAGAGATAACAGAGGGAGAGGGGCAAAGGAAGAGGGAGAGAGATAATCGTAAGCAAGCTCTACACCCAGCTTACAGTCTGACGTGGAGCTCGATCTCCCTACCTGAGATCATGACCTGAGCTGAAATGAAGAAATGAAGTTTCTCTATTTACTACCAGGGAGTTTTTGAATAAAAAACCCAATGAAGAATTTTTTGGGATGTCTTCCCATCTCATTCTAGGAAGGTCTTTACCTGTTAATTCTTTCTCCAAGATTTGATCACCCAGGTGCCCCATCCATTAAGAAATTATTGCATGTGAGGTGGACAGAGAACCTTTAGGAACTGTTTTTTCTTAAGGTTCAACTTTAAATTGCAAAAATTGCCTTTAATGTAAACTATAGCCCTTTGTACCTGCCTCGTGCCACCTACTTCTGGCGTTTCTTCAGAAGAGGCTGATTTCCACATACAGCTGGATTAAGAATGAAGAGAAGGGTTCCGAAAGTTACAACTGAGGTTAAGAGTTTAGTGAGAGCTAACACACGAAGCCAATAGTGACCATAAGAACCTCAGCTCCAAAAGGACGCAGAAGTCTTGAGAGACTTTGGAATTTTATCAGGAGCGAGATTGGGATATTTGGGCCCCATTCAGTTAATAAAAAAAGGCAGATGATATGTGACATTAGCAAAAATTAAATTATGTTTAAATTGTTAAAGCTTTGATGCTTTGTTAATGCTAGAAGAAAAAATTCACCTTGGTGATGCAAAAACAAATATATATATTTTTTAAGAGGCCTTGACTCTTTTTCTATTGGATGATGCAAATACTTTTTACCTAAATATTCCTATTTTATTTTACAGATATCTGGGACATACATATAAGTAAATAATTATAATAATTTAGGGGGATGGACAAGAATTCAGTAATTTTAGAGAAGAAAATACTGCACACAAAAGATTGGAAGAAAATGGGTAACATTTTAAAAGTCTCTTTAGAAAGTAGAGTTATGATGCTTTTTATTCCTTGCTTACCTTTTTGCTTTTAATAAATATAATAACTTGTATTATTAACTTCAGTATGAGAACACATTTTATTTAAGAGTTTTATTTATATTGTATATATATAAATACAAATATGGAATATTTATGGAAATATTTATGGAATATAAATATGGAAATTGAGTCCTTCAGGCTTGAGGGGAAGTGAAATAAGGATAATTTATCTAGACTGTGAGTGTGTCTACAGTGAGTAAAGTAATAGGAACTGGCTCTCACTGGTTCTAGGCCATTAGTATAATTCTTCTCAGTCCTCTTGTTCATTTTTTGGGAAGGACTTTAAAAAGACAAATTCAAAAACAATGGTTTTTAAATCCTTGTAGAAATTGTAAAAATATATAACTTCCTGCATTTGTGTGATAGTTTCCATCTTTTAAAATGGCATGTTTGGTATTTTCTCATTGAATTTCACAGTTGTTCTGTGATGTACCTTCCCAACTTTAGGAAAATGTTACCTTTACTCTCCCTCTACTGAGAGTTGTTACCCCATGTTCTCTTCCTACTCTCATTTGAACTTCTTTTTTTTTTTTAAAGATTTTATTTATTTGACAGAGAGAAATACAGCCAGAGAGGGAACACAAGCAGGGGGAGTGAGAGAGGGAGAAGCAGGCTCCCCGCCGAGCAGGGAGCCCGATGTGGGGCTTGATCTCCAGTCTCTGGGATCATGACCTGAGCCGAAGGCAGTCGCTTAACCAACTGAGCCACCCAGGTGCCCCTCATTTGTACTTCTTGAGGAAGTGGTTTATTCCAGCAATTTCTATTTCCTCTTTCTCCTCACCCTCCCACTGGTAGGTGATTGGGAATGTTAACAGTGATCCTGTTGTAAAATAAACTACATTTTAGCTCTCATCCTAAATAATGTAATTATATTATTAACTTTTTTTTTTTTTTTTGAGAGACAGATACAGAGAGAGCATGTGAGCACATAAGCAGGAACTGGGTGTCAGGACAGAGGGAGAGGGAGAGAGAGAATCTGAAGCAGGCTCCATGCTCAGTGCACAGCCCATGGTAGGCTCGATTTCAGAATCCTGAGATCATGACCTGAGCAGAAATCGAGAGTCAAATGCTTAACCAACTGAGCCACCCAGGCAATGCAATTATTAATAACTTCTTTGCAATATTTGATGCTATTGAAACTTACCATTTTGAAATTGACCTTCTTTTATCTCTACAAACATTATCTTCAAATTTTCTTTCTCTCTATTTGTGCATCACTCATTCTACCTCTATTGTTTTAATGAGCTCTGTTTTCTCTTAGATATTAAAGTTTCCTTGGGTCCCACTTTGACCTTCTGGCCTCATTGAACATCTTTTTCTAGCTTAAACTATTAGCCATATCCTACTGACTCCCTAATATTTTTAAACCATTCAACTAATCCATGATTAATGTAATTTAATTTGAGAATACACATATGCACTAAAAAAAAAAATGCATCCGTAGTCCCACTAGCCAAAGTAATGTGTTGCTCTGTATTCTAAGTAACTTTGTCTACATATGTATATTCTTAGAAATTAAAATACATACATACAAGAATGGAACTGTGCTGGAATACTATTTTTCTAATATTTTTAACTTGATGTTTCACCTAAAAATATGATGATGGTTTTTATGTGAATAAAATCTGTCACACTTTAGTAACTCCCAATATGAATGGTCTAAATGCTCCTGTGAAACGGAACAGGGTTGCAGATTGGATACAAAGACAGGACCCTTCCATATGTTTTCTACAAGAGACTCATTTTGAACCTAAAGACACCTCCAGACTGAATGTGAGGGCATGGAGAACCACTTGTCATGCCAACGGACCTCAAAAGGAAGCTCGGGTAGCAATTCTTATTCAGGTATATTATAATTTAAACCAAAGTCTGTAATAAGAGGTCCCTCTAGATCTATCCAACAAGAGAGGGTCTATCCAACAAGAAAATCTAACAATTTTAAATAGCTATACCCCCAGCATGGGAGCAACCACCTCCATAAACCAGCTGTTAACCAAAATAAAGAATCAGATCAAAAATAACACATTAATAGCAGGAGATTTTAATATTCCACTCTCAGCACTGGACAGATCCTCTAAGAAAAGATCAGTAAAAGCAAGAGCTTAGAATGACACACTGGACCAGATGGACTTTGTATTTATACATATACAAAACATTCCATACTAAAACATCAGAATATTCATTCTTCTTGAATGCACATGGAACTCTCTCTAAAATAGACCACATACTAGATCACAAATCAGGTCTCAACCAATAACAAAAGATTGAGATTATTCCCTGCATGTTATCAGAGCACAATGCCTTGAAACTGGAACTCAGTCACAAGAAAAAATTTGGAAGGAATTCAGACACTTGGAAGTTAGAGAGCATCATTCTAAAGAATGATTGGGGGGCGCCAGTTGGTTAAGCGACTGCCTTCGGCTCAGGTCATGATCCCGGAGACCCGGGATTGAGTCCCACATCGGGCTCTCTGCTCAACGGGAAGCCTGCTTCTCCCTCCCTCACTCCTCCTCCCCCTGCTTGTGTTCCCTCTCTGGCTGTGTTTCTCTCTGTCAAATAAATAAAAAAATCTTAAAAAAAAAAAAAGAATGATTGGATCAACCAGAAAATTAAAGAACTTAAACAATTCATGGAAACTAATGAGAATGAAAACACTTTAGTCCAAAGCCTATGGGATACTGCAAAGGTGGCCCTAAAAGGGAAATACATAGCCATCTAAGTCCCTCTCAGAAAATCAGAAAATTCCCAAATGCACAAGCTAACCTTATACTTAATGGAGCTAGAGAAAGAACAGCAAATAAAACCTAAACCAAGTAGGAGAAGAAAAATAATAAAGCTAGAGCAGAGATAAATGAAATAGAAGCCAGAAAAACAGTAGAACGAAACTGGAGCTGGTTTTTTGGAAGAATTAATAAGATAAACCACTGACCAAACTTATCCAAAAGGAAAGAGAAAGGACCCAAATTAATGAAATCATGAATGAAAGGGGAGAGATCATGAATGACACCAAGGAAATAGAAACAGCTATTAGAAATTATTACTAGCAACTGTATGCCAACACATTAAGCAACCTGGAAGAAATGGATGCTTTCCTGGACCTTCAAACTACCAAGACTGAAATAGGAAGAAATAGACAATCTGAATAGACCAGTAACCAGTAACGAAATTGAAGTAGTCATCAAAAACCTCCCAAACAAAACAAAAGTCCAGGGCCAGATGACTTTCTGGGAGAATTCTACCAAACATTTAAAGAAGAAATAATACCTGTTCTACTGGAGGTGTTTCCAAAAATAGAAACAGAAGGAAAACTTCCAAACTCCTTCTGTGAGGCTAGCATTACCTTGATCCCCAAACCAGGCAAAGACCCCATCAAAAAGGAGAATTACAGACCAAATCCCTGATGAACATGGATGCCAAAAATAGGATTCAACAGTACATTAAAAGGATTATTCACCACCACCAAGTGAGATTTATGCCTGGGATGCAAGGGTAGTTCAACATTCAGAAATGAATCAACGTGATAGAGCACATTAATGAAAGAAAAGACAAGAACCATTTGACATATGATCATCTCAATTGGTGCAGAAAAAACATTTGACAAAATACAATATCCATTCCTGATTAAAACTCTTCAGAGTATAGGGATAGAGAGAACATTCCTCAATATGATTAAACCATCTATGAAAAGTCTACAGTGGGGACTCATTATCAATGGGGAAAAGCTTTTCCCCTAAGGTCAGGAACACAACAGGGATGCCCACTCTCAGTCTTATTGTTCAACATGGTGCTGGAAGTCCTAGCCTCAGCAATCAGACAAAGAAAAAAAAAATTAAAGGCATCCAAATTGGCAAAGAAGAAGTCAAGGTCTCTGTCTTCACAGATGATGTGATATTTTATGTGGAAAATCCAAAAGACTCCACCCCCAAATAACTAGAACTCATACAGCAATTCAGCAATGTAGCAGGATACAAAATCAATGCACAGAAATCAGTTGCTTTTCTCTACACTTATCATGTATCTGTAGAAAGAGATATTAAGGAATCAGTTCCATTCACAATAGCGCCAAAACCCATAAGATACCTTGGAATAAACCTAACCAAAGAGGTAAAAGATCCCTACTCTAGATACTACAGAACACTTATGAAAGAAATTGAGGAAGACACAAAAAGATGGAAAAGCATTCCATGCTCATGGATGAGAAGAATAAACATTGTTAAAATGTCTATCCTCCCAGAGCAATTTACACTTTCAATGTCATCCCTATTAAAATACCATTGGCATTTTTCAAAGTGCTGGACCAAAAAGTCCTAAAATTTGTGTATGGAACCAGAAAAGACCCTGAATTGCCAAGAGAATGATGAAAAGAAAAACAGAGTGTGTGGGGGGGCATCTTGTTGCCTGACTTCAAGCTATATTGCAAATCTGTGATCACCAAGACAGCATGGTATTGGCACAAAAACAGACATGTGGGTCAATGGAACAGAATAGAGACTCCAGAAATGGACCCTCAATTCTATGGTCAACTAATCTTTGACAGATCAGGAAAAAATATCCAATGGAAAAGAGAATGTCTCTTCAATAAATGGTGCTAGGAAAATTGGACAGCTGCATATAGAAGAATGAAATAGGACTATTCCCATAAACCATACATAAAGATAAACTCAAAATGGATGAAAGACCTCAGTGGGACATAGGAATCCATCAAAATCCTAGAGGAGAACCCAGGCAGTAACCTCTTCAACATTGGCCACAGTAACTTCTTTCAAGACATGTCTCCAAGGACAAGGGAAACAAAAGCACAAATGAACTTTTGGAACTTTATCAGGATAAAAAGCTTCTGCACATCAAAGGAAACAGTCAACAAAACTAAGAGGCAACCCCTGGAGTGGGAGAAGATATTTGCAAATGACATTACAGATAAAGGGCTAATATCCAAGACTTATAAAAAACTGCTCAAACTCAACACTCAAAAAACAAATAACCCAGTCAAAAAATGGGCAGAAGACATGAACAGATCACCATCTTCTCCAAAGACGACATAAAAATGGCCAACAGACATGAAAAAAATGCTCAACATCATTAGCCATCACAGAAATACAAATCAAAACCACAATGAGATAGCACCTTACACCAGCTAGAATGGTGAAAGTTAACAAAACAGGAGACAACAAGTGTTGGTGAGGATGTGGAGAAAGGGGAACCTTTTTACACTCTTGGTAGCAGTGCAAGCTGGTTCAGCCACTCTGGAAAACAGTATGGAGATTCTTCAAGATGTTAAAAATAGAGCTACCCTATAACCCAGCAATTGTCCTACTAGATATTTACCCCAAAGATACAGATGTAGTGAAAAGAAAGGGCACATGCACCCCAATGTTCATAGCAGCAATGTCCACAATAGCCAAACTGTGGAAAGAGCAATGAATGGAGAAAAAAGATGTGAGATACACACACACACACACACACACACACACACACACACACACACAGATATTATTCAGCCATCAGAAAGGTTGAATACCCACCATTTTCATCAAGATGTATGGAACTGGAGGGGATTATGCTAAGTAAATCAAGCAGAGAAAGACGATTGTCATATGGTTTCACTCAGAGGTGGAACAGAAAGCAATAGCAGGAAGGACCACAGGGGAAGGGAGGGAAATCTGAAGGGGGAGAAATCAGAATCAGGGAGATGAACCATGAGAGACTATGGATCTCAGGAAATGAACTGAGGGTCTCAGAAGGGAGGGGTTGGGGGAAATGGGGTAACAGGGTGATGGGATTAAGGAAGGCATTTGTTGTGATGAGCACTGGGTGTTATATGTAACTATGGAATCATCGAATACTACATCAAAAACTAATAATGTGACTAACTGAACATAATAAAAAATAAAAAATAAAAAATCTATCACACTTTAAAATAGATTTATACTTTTCCTTCACATATATTCATCATAATATATTTAATCAAATACATGTTTGGAAATTTAGATTATTTCCAGTGTTTTGCTTATACCAGTAATATTGTGATGTACATGATCATACATATTTCTTTACATACCGTCCTGTTCATTTTTTCAGATTAGTTTCTAGAAATAGAACGGTTAGCTGAATATCTAAAGGTTTTGAAGACATATTGTTGGTTTCTCCCTGAAAATTTGCTTTTATTTATCTATTTTTAAGATTTTATTTATTTATTTGACAGAGAGAAACACAGTTAGAGGGAACATAATCAGGGGGAGTGAGAGAGGGAGAAGCAGGCTTCCCACCAAGCAGGGAGCCCGATGCGGGGCTCGATCCGGGGACTCCAGGATCATGACCTGAGCCAAAGGCAGACACTTAACAACTGAGACATGCAGGCATCCCTGAAAATTCGCTTTTAAAAGTAGATTTAAAGGTGTCTCCTTGCTGTCATCTTCACCAACATTGAACATTAACTTCTTTTAAAATCTTTGTCAATACAATAGGATTAAAAATGAGGGTAGCCTTTTTATAGTGGGAGAGAATAGTCCATTCTGTTTTTCAGTTCATCCATTAGCTTTAAAGACCATCTATAAATAGTCACTAACCTCCTTGCCTTCTATATTAGTTGGCTTGGACTGCTCTGACAAAATACCACAGAATACATGACTTAAACAAGAGAAATTTATTTTTTCATAGTTCTGGAGGCTGTAGAATCCAAGATTAAAGTTCTGACCAATTCATTTTCTAGTGAGGGCTCCCTTCCTGGCTTGTAGACCTTGCTTTCTTACTATGTTTTCACATGGCCTTTCCTTGGGGTCTGTATGCTTGCAGGGAGACGGGTTGCTAATGTCTCCTCTTCTAGGATTAGGGTCCCACCTGACCTCATTTAACCTTGGTTATTTCCTTAGAAGCTCCTTTTCCAAATACAGCCACACTGGGGATTTCCACTTGAACATATAAATTCAGGGAGGTGCACACTAACATTTAGACAATAATGCCAAACATTTCATTCTTTATGCCTTGTCAGGTAGAACACAAGTTCTTTTTTGTTGTTGTTGTGACTGTGGAAGGAGAGAAGTAGGTTTGTTTTGTTTTTTAATTTGCGGTCATTTTTTTTTTAAGTGGGGCTGAATTTCTGTATGTTATGTGTACCTTTCCTTATTACTTGTTTTATTATCCTTCTTTCCCAAATCCTTATCCCAATCATTTTCTCCCCTCTCCTTAATAAATTATTTCATTCCACTGTTATTTAGACTGTATCTTATAGCCAAGAAGTCAACAAGGAATTCTGAGGTTCTGTCAGAAATTTAGAAATTGAATTATAAATGCCTACTCAATACTATACCAATATTCCAAATAATCTCATTTCCACATCAGCACTTAAAAAATATATCAGAAGAGTCAACAGGCTACATATAGAGTCTTGATAAGGCTTGCTTCATATCTGGGAGATACTGAAGGAAGTAAGATAGTGCAGAATTAGGCCAACTCTTTCACTGCTGCCTTTAAAAGTCCAGGAACAGTTTGCCTGTTGCTTTTCCAAACGTAAACACAGACACGGGCCAGTGAACTAATAATATTAATTGATGCTATGCTAACAAATAGGTCAAACAGAACAAAAACACAACTTTTCCTGCGCTGTGACCTCTTGGTACATGACGTCAAAAGCAGATGCTGTTCTGGTGTCCTAGTGTGTCAGGGATGAGAGGACAAGGCAAGCTGACTGCGTGAAAGATCTTCTGCACGTCATAAAGGAGGCCCCCTGCTAGAGCCTCAGGAAGTATAGCCATTTCGCAGTGTAGTTACCTTGAGAAGGAAAGAGAGGGCTATAAAACCCTCTTCATACCTTGCCAAAATCTGCTCTGAGGGGCGCCTGGGTGACTCAGTCGTTAAGCATCTGCCTTCAGCTCAGGTCATGGTCCCGAAGTCCCTGGATGGAGTCCCACATCGGCATCCCTGCTCTGAGGAAAGCCTGCCTCTCTCTCTCTCTCACTCCCCCTGCTTGTGTTCCTTCTCTAGCTGTGTTTCCCTCTGTCAAATAAATAAAATCTTAAAAAAAAAAAAATCTGTTCTGAGGCCCTCCAGATGAAGTACTGCAATTTATCACTCACCAAGCGCAGACAAAGCAAAGGAAAGAAATGATTAATGTTGTGTTTGGGGGTTTTTTTGTTGTTGTTTATATTATTTTTTTGGCGGGGGGAGGGAGTAATAAGCTGCCTCTTCTGTCCTTTGGGCAGAAGTATTCGTTGTTTTGGAAGGAAACAGAGTATTTGATTTATTCTTTTTTTCAAGACTAGGGACTGTAAAGTAAACTTATAATTAAATCTCCGAGTAAGGAGGAGTCCATATCACTCCTGTTGTGTCTACACAGCTTAGGTATTGTTTTCCTACTCAGCCAGAATGAGGCGGAGGGTCACCTTTTTTTTTTTTTTTTTAATGACACTAATGGCTTTTTTACTACTAAATAAGTGCCAGCCTTCATCTCTTTTAATCCAGATGTTTTAGGACTCACTACCTTTATATGTACAATATATAACTCACAGATTATTTCCTCTTTTTCTCCCCGATTTAAATTCTTATCCAGAGTTCACCTTTAGAGAATACTTTTTCTAACACTTTTCCAAAATGTAACATGATAATGTGAGGAGAATCAGTTGCTCAGCAGCCTAGCCCTCGATATAAACAAAAATGAGAACTTTTAGAGGCAAGCAAGTATAATAGTTCTCTTTAAAAAATTGACTTAAAAAAGACTGAAGTGTAACATGTATCCAGACTTGGCATTTCTTCCTGAAGGCTAACACAAGCTTCTCTGAAAACTGATAATAATTATAGAGGCTGACAAATGCCTAATTAAAAATCTAACTTTTGGGGCACCTGGGTGGCTCAATGGGTTAAAGCCTCTGCCTTTGGCTCAGGTCATGATCTCAGGGTCCTGGGATCGAGGCCCGCATTGGGCTCTCTGCTCCGTGGGGAACCTGCTTCCTCCTCTCTCTCTGCCTGACTCTCTGCCTACTTGTGATCTCTCTCTCTGTCAAATAAATAAATAAAATCTTTTTTAAAAATCTATCTTTTGGTTTTCATAATCCGTGCAATCTTCACATTTTTAAATATCCCTCCTCAATTAGAAATCTTCTGTGGTAGAAATCTTTATGAAAAAAATGAAAGATTTTTACATTTGATTACTATGTGATTATTTTAAAAACAGTTGATAATATCTGGATGTATGTTTTCCCGTCATTATTAATTAATGGTATTTCTATATTACATGCATCCCTGTTTTTCTTCAGGCTTTGACTAAAGAAAACATAACATTTCAACATTTGACAAACATAAAGCACAGTTACATCTCAGAGTATTATCTAGTTGTTCTATTTGTACATGGAAAACAGTTTTCCCCTGCTTCATGCCACACTGAAGCAGAAACAAAGATTCAGACACCCTGCCAACCCAAATGCTAGCCAGAGATTTTCTTCTCAGACACATTTTTTTAGGGGTAGTTTTTCATTCTTGGGATGCCAGACAAATAGGGCCTGGGAAAAGGAGATAGAGAAAGCAGAACTAAAAAAAAGATGAGCTTTGGAAAGAGGAATGTGAGAACCATCTTGGCGAAGGACAAGAGAACAGAATGAAAAAAATTCAGAGGAGGGGCTATCCTAAAGCTTGGATCTCCTTCATCTGCGACCTCACTCTCATCTGACTGATCAGTAATGGGCATCCTACAGATTAGTGGTCCTAAGTACCCCCCTGAACAGAGAATAGCAAGTTTGAAAACTTCCGTGGGAGAAGAAGGCCTCTACCCTTGACCAGATGGAACTGAACTGAAGACTGGAAAATTCTCCTCTGACCAGAAGCAGTGCTAACCCCACTATCTTTATTACATGTGCTTTTGTGAAGTATCAGTAACTATAAGTGACTATTTTGAGGATAAGACAATCAAATCTTATGCTCAAAAGCCAAAGATTTGTCCCCACAGAAAATATCAAAGGGAACATATGAAAGCTGTTAAGACAATTTCAAAAAGGAATTCTAGTTCATGTTTGAACAGTGGCTAAGTTATTGACATAATTGTTTCACCTGCTATGGTCACTATTTTGAAGAGGGGGGACTTAGAGAAGTTAATAGTGTAAATAGTTCAGTTATTCTAACTTGAAAGACTCATAACTAAATATTATACCTAAAAAGATGAATCTGAAGGTAACACTTTTCAAGCAACATACTTGGGCTTTAACAGACTTTCTTGAAAAACTTTTTCTTTAAGATTTTTATTCATTATTTGACAGAGAAAGAGAGATCACAAGTAGGCAGAGAGGCAGGCAGAGAGAGAAAGGAGGAAGCAGGCTCCCTGCTGGGCAGAGAGCCTATGTGGGCCTCAATCCCAGGACCCTGAGATCATAACCTGAGCGGAAGGCAGAGGCTTTAACCCACTGAGCCACCCAGGTGCCCTCTTGAAAAACTTCTTAATCCAAAGAAGTGAAACAAGTGATTAGAGACAGTGTAGTAATGCAAAAGAAAAACAGGTTTTGGAGGCAGGCTTCTGTTCTCAGCTATGTGGACTTGGTAAGGTTAATTTAAATTCCCAGAGTTGTAGTTTGCTCATGCATAGAATGGGAAAATTACTGTCTACTTAGAACAGTTGTGTTTAGTATTAATGACAATAATGTAAAAATGACATACACCTGCCTATATGCCATGACTGTTATGATAAACAATGGAACTTTGTAGACATTCCTGCAGTCCAGCAGGGTGGATGCTTTGGGGTAGATTGCCTGAGACAGCACTTCTAACCCACATAGTTTTCTCATCCTACAGTTCTGTAATTCTTAATTTGGATATGTGATGTCATGTTTATATTTTTTTTTTGACAAGGAATAGTAGACTCCTTTGAAAACACACTTGTTAAATGGATGGGTTTATTTTCTAAAGGACAGTAAATGTCTTATTTAAGACATCAAACTTGTCCATGCCACAACCACATAATTTCTTTTTTAAGATCAGGTACGTTGGGGTGCCTGGTGGCCCAGTTGTTAAGTGTCTGCCTTTTGGTTAGGTCATGATCCTGGAGACCAGGGATCGAGCCCTGCATAGGGCTCCCTGCTCAGCGGGAAGCCTGCTTCTACCTCTCTCATTCCCTCTGCTTGTGTTCCCTCTCTTGCTGTGTCTCTCTCTGTCAACTAAATAAATGGAATCTTAAAAAAAAAATAAATTCAAGTACATTGTTGGCATTTGAGTGACAGATACAGAGAAGAAGGAACACTGGATTAGGAGGATGGGTATATTTAAATCCTTGTCCCATTAGCAGCACATCCTAGCTCTGTGACCTTGGGCCAAATCATGTAACCTCTTCCAGCTTTATTTTCTTCAAGTAACTCAAGGAAAGTGGGGATGATAATTCTGTCTTCTAGTTCAGGGCATTATTTATGTGATGATCAAATGAAATAATATACACATTGAAAATTATTAAATTCCACACCAATCTAAAAACATTATTGGCTTTAATCTAGATTAAATAAAACATAAGCATTCAAATTTAGACAAAATTAGGTTTCTATTGTTAATTTCATTATCCTTTAGGGTAGAGGTATAAGAGTTTTCCTTTTTAAGATTCCTCTAATCAGTTGAGAAAATGAAACCTCTGTTTTTTGAGAAGCAGCAAATAGTAATCTGGACATTGGGATCCGGACATTGGGATCAAAGTCCTAATTTTGCTATTCATTATAATTTAAGGCAACTATTTTGCAGGTTCTTTATGTGAGTTTCATCTTCTCTAAAATAATGGAGTCTATTTTGTTTCCTTCTCCTTCCATAAACTTATGTGAGTGCTCCTTTAAATGTCTGCCTTCATTCCCTCTGGATACTTGAGAACTTCCCCTTTCACAAGGTGAATATAGTACCTGTTATCAAACCTGGTCTGTGTCCTGCCATGGGGTCACTTGTAGGGGAAGAGATATTCTTAAATGTCAGTATTAAGATCGAAGTTCCAAAACTTAATATTCCATAAGACAGTAATGCAAAAGAGTGATGTTTACGGTTAGTTTTCTAAGTGCATTTGACATTGATTTTTTTGTTATTGCAGGACTGTATTTCTTTCAGGGAAAGATGTTACTGTTTTCTCCAGAAAGATACATATTTGCTTTGAGGTTCAGAGGGGTTCAGTTTTTGCTATATTTATTATAAAGTAGCCTCTTTACAACTACTTCAAATAAATGAGCTAACTGGCCATGTCAGATTCTTCCATTGTGGATAAGGCTCCCATTTATCAGTCAGTAATATGTTTGGCAGGTAATATGCTAACAGAATAGCATCTGTTAGACACATAGACACACACAGCCTTGATCTTAATGAACAGTGGTAAAGGTAGTAAGACATAGGGTTAAAAATATAACCTGAACACTAGCTATTTATTTAGTTATCACATTTAAATTTCTGTTTTGGCAAGTAGAAGAAATAAAATAACATTTTTACCTTAACTCTTGAAAGAAGTTCAGTTATTCAACTAATAATTATGGTCACTTGATTAGTCCTTTTGCTTTTCTTTTTCTTCATTCTATTGTCATCTTTTGTGCATGCCTTTTCACCGGGTAATAAGATAAAAAAGAGAAAAATAAATTTATCTTTTTATATTACTCACTTATCTTAGTGAAAGCCCTACTATGGTTTAAATCAGGATTTAAAAATTATTTCTAGGGGCACCAGAGTGTCTCAGTCATTAAGCATCTACCTTCAGCTCAGGTCATGATCCCAGGGACCTGGGATGGAGTCCTGCATTGGGCTCCCTGCTTGCCAGGAAGCCTGCTTCTCCCTCTCTTACTCTCCCTGCTTGTGTTCACTCTCTCTTGATGTGTCTCTCTCACTGTCAAATAAATAGATAAAATCTCTAAAAAAATTATTTGTAGATTTTATTTTTGCTTTTAAAATTTTTCATTAAAAAGTAAAGTTGTTTACATGCTAAAGCAATAAAGTCAAAACTTCATACTGTCCATTCTTTTCTCCCAGCATAATTGCAATCAGTAATTTGAGTGTCTCTCCAAACTATTTTTTATATATTTGTGCACACAATATTTACATATCCACAAGTATGGCTGCTATACATAGGGTTATGTGATAGTATGATCCACAATTTCCATTTTAAATTTAGATATATATCTTAATCTTCATTAGAGGAATATAATCTTTCTCTTTGATAGGTGCATATTAGTCCACAATACAGATATATTATAGTTTATTTTGCCATTCCCTTCTTGAGTTGTTTAGATTGTTTCTAATTTTTTGATATTACAGTTTTTCTTTTTTTTTTATTAAAGATTTTTATTTATTTGACAGAAACACAGCCAGAGGGGGAACACAAGCAGGGGGAGTGAGAGAGGGAGAAGCAGGCTTCCTGCTGAGCAGAGAGCCCGATATGGGGCTCGATCCCAGGTCTCTGGGATCATGACCTGGGCCGAAGGCAGTCGCTTAACCAACTGAGCCACCCAGGTGCCCCAATATTACAGTTTTTCAACAAAGTTTCTATATGCACCTTTTCCAGCACAGGTACATATCTGCAGGACATCCTTAGAAGCAGAATTGTTGAACTGAAGAGCACGTGTGCTTTAAATTTTCAGCTGCTACCAGATAACCTTAAAATATTGCTTACGGCTCAGTTGGTTAAGTGACTGCTTGCAGCTCAGGTCATGATCCTGGAGACCCAGGATTAGCCCTACATCGGGCTTCCTGCTTGGCCGGAAGCCGGCTTCTCCCTCTCTCACTCCCCCTGCTTGTGTTCCCTCTCTGGCTGTGTTTCTCTCTGTCAAATAAATAAACAAAATCTTAAAAAAATAATAAAAATAAAAAAATATATATATATATTGCTTACCAGTATATATTCCCACCACCGATATACAAGAATATTTGTTTCCCCTTACTCTCACCATTACTTGATGTTATCAGCAAGAATGAATGGGTTCAAAAGGAAATGATGTGAGTGTGAAAGGAAGGTATTAGGGACAGTGGGAAGGTGAGCAACAGGGTGGAGACTGGGAGTGTGGACTGAGATATTAGGGACACAGACAGGGAGAGGATTGTGCAGGATAGAAAATGAGAAGCAGGGGCACCTGAGTGGCTCAGCTGGTTGGGAATCTGCCTTCAGCTTGGGACATGGTCTCAGGGTCCTGGGATCAGTCTTTTAAGTTTGTGCAAATTTAATGGGCAAAAATCTAGTTAAAAAATTTGTGATGAACATCTTTTCACATGTTTATTCGCCATTTTTATTTCTTCTTTAGTGATGTTTATATGATTTTGATTATAGTGTTTTCCCTGTATTTTCTTTATATTATTTTGTATTTAATCTTGCTCACATTCTTATTATTCATTGGCTTATTGTGATTGTTATTGTTTTAATTTGCAAAAGTTGTTTGTACATTCTGGATGTAATTTTTTTCCATTCTGTATTACGAAATATTTTCTTACAGTCTGTTACTTGATGTTGAATGTTATTATTTTTGTTCTTGTTGCTGTTTAGCTGTTTGAAATTAATTATGCAGTGATATTACCAAATTTTTTCTCTTTGCCTTCTGTATTTTGTGTTTTGCACACGATCTTCCTTTTTCCGAAGATCTTTGTTTTCCCTTTGTGTGAATAAATCAAATGTTTTAGCTCATCAAGTATCTTTTAAATAGCTGATTGGACTGTACCGCCACATTTCTCTATCTTTACAGAGGTCATGTGTTTTCCATTAAAATTGAGAAAGCTTATTACTCTAGCTTTAAAGATGTGTGGGTGTAACTTTTTAAATAAATAACAGTTATTTCAGCATGCTGCTTTTTCCAAGTGTAGTCATAATAAGGTAAACATTAAATATTGTCTGGTGTGTTTGGCCTCACGAATGAACTTGAATGATTGGTGAAGATCATTATACAAATACTCTAACTTGCCCCTGAAACCTGCTTTTTGAGTTGTTAATCAAAGTGCTTATGCATCTGCATGTTTTTTTTCTCAATTTTCCTATACTGATTTTAAATGTTATGCAGTTCACAATTAGACAATGATTTTAACTCTCACTATTTAACAAAATACCATATTTTAGGTGGAGAAATGAAAAGCTTACTCATAAAATCTTACTTTTTTTCCCTTTAGTTTTGTCAAAACAGCACGCTTCACAAGTCCTGGTTAGGAAACGCCGTGCAAATTCTATGTTTGAAGAAACCAAAGAGGGTAATCTTGAAAGAGAATGCATTGAAGAATTGTGCAACAAAGAAGAAGCTAGGGAGATCTTTGAAAATGACCCTGAAACGGTAAGAATTAATGAAATCTAATAGGTTAGCATACCTAGACATGCAATTAAAGACTGAACATTTCCAGCTTGAGTCTGTGTCCCCTTGTGTTCCTTTTTAAAGTTAATGATTGTGTATATGGTCTTCTACATGTAACCACTGAAGCATTTCAGAATAAAGTAACTTCAGAGGAAAGCGGGCTTATTAGGAAGACATTACTGCCAAAGCAATGTGCTCTGATCAAACTATAATTCAGTTATACTTCATTATCAGCAAATGATCTTGACCTCATGGTTTGTAACTACTTTTTTCCCAACTGGAATTCGGTACTTTTGGGTAGGTGGAAAAGTACCTCAAGTGTGGTTTTTTTTTTTTTTTTTTTTGTGTGTGTGTGTGTGTGTGTGTGTGTGTGTGTGTGTGTATGTGTGTAGGAGAGAGAGAGAGAGAGAGAGAGAGAGAGAGAGAGAGAGAGACTGTGTTATCACTATACTTCATTAAATCTCTTCATTGACATTTTTAACCAGGCTTTAGAAGACAAGGCTATCTAATCCAGAGTTTGGTACATCATAGGTACTCAGTGAATGTTTACTGAAGTATTCACCACAGTACCATTTTCCCTAAGTATAATTTTTTTTCCATAAAGCCTTGAAAAGTTTCCTGAGCCCACTTAATATGATCACTAATTCCTGGGGTTAGAATTTAATATATTTAGTGTATAACTTTTTCTGAGTTAGTCTAGAAGAATTTAATCATAAAGACCACTAAATATCATACAAATATATGGGACCCTGGACCTTATCTTTAGTCTCCTAATTTTTGTAAGGAAGGATGTTTTCTAATAAGCCTGTGGAAAACAGAAGTATAAACTATGTCTCTAAAAATTAGGATGAAGATGATCTTGAGAATTCAGATCTCATAAGCATCAAGGTTACCTCAGATATTTTTCCTGAGATGAACGATGTAACCCAAAGGAAATGAGGGAGAAAGCACATACAAATTAGCTCCTTCAGCTCGGCCATGGCTCCTGGGACCATGAAACTAGATGAGAGCTAATGAGCAGGAACATTTTTCTATAGTTAGAGAACTTGTGCAAGACAGTAACAACTTGTTCTCCAGAGTTCCTCTTTAATCCTTTTATCTCTATCTAGGTTCAAAGAATATTTTTTCCAAGGTACCCAAGAATTAATACTCTGCAAGACTGAGCCAGTTTTGTGGCTTTTTATGGATAAGCAATTGATAAGACAAATATTTTATTTCATACTATATAGCAGATTAGTACTCTTATTGTGTAGGAGATAAATATATATATATAATATAAATATTATATTATATTGTATATAATATTATTTATTCTAGAAATTTAAACACATACCATAGTAGTTAGAAGAATATAATAAGCCTCCATATATCTCCCCAGACTTCAGCAATTATCAACAATCATCATTCTTGTTCTGTTCTCTACCCCACCCAGTCTAATTTTTGTTTTGTTTTGCTAGATCATTTAAGGCAAGACTTCATCCCTGAGATATCATATTGTTAAATCACCCATACAGACTTGAGTATTATTTCTAACATTGTAGATATGTTCTTGTAGCTTAGCCATTAAATGGAAAATGGAGAGTGAAGTAGAAGACCATAGTGGAGAGGAGAGAAAGTAGTGGAGAAGGGAAGCTCATTTGTGTGCTTCCTCCTCTCCACTTTCTGACATTGGTCTCATATATAAAAGAGAAAGATGACAGAGAGAGTAAAGAAAGAATGGGTGAAATGAAAGTCAAGGAAAAACTAAACATTTGTGACTGCTTCTCATTTCTTTTAAGGTTTTACTTGTTTGAGAGAGAGAGTGAGAGAGCATGAGCCAGGGGCAAGGGGCGGGGGGAGAGGTGGATGGAGAGGGAGAAGCAGATCCCCTGCTGCGTGGGGAACTTGAGGTGGGACTTGATCCCAGGACCCTGAGACCATGTCCCAAGCTGAAGGCAGATGCCCAACCAGCTGAGCCACTCAGGTGCCCCTGCTTCTCATTTTCTATCCTGTGCCATCCTCTCCCTGTCTGTGTCCCTAATATCTCAGTCCACACTCCCAGTCTCCACCCTGTTGCTCACCTTCCCACTGTCCCTAATACCTTCCTTTCACACTCACATCATTTCCTTTGGAACCCATTCATTCTTGCTTGTCTTCCCAGCTTTTGTTCTGTAGATGAAAACACCACGGTTTGAATTACTTGGTGGGAGATCCCATCCTTATAAATGAGTAGCCAAGTGCTGTATTGGTTTATATGTGAGAGGAGGCAAGAGCAACTTTGGCTCTGTACTGGATGAGATATATTCCTTACTTCAGTATGTTTTTGTGCAGACTCACTGGTTTCTTGTGAGGTGTTCTTGTGCTGTTAATCTTACACATGAGATATATGATGGTTCAAAAAGGCTTTGGGGAACAGACCTAAGAACCTTACCTTCAGAAATAATTTTTAATACTTTCCCCCTTTGGAAAAGTACATTCCTTAATCCAAATTACTCATCCACAGACAAACTTTTGGTACATAACCAATTTATGAGTGAGGTATTACATGTACATAAGATGCTAAAAGATAAAGGTTCATTTTAATTCAAGTTATATCACTCCTATTCAACATTAAACGTGACGTATGTAATCAGCGTGACATGAAATGTGTCAAATGAGTATCTGATCATTACGGAAAAATGAAAAGATTTACAAGTAGAGGGCATATATTACATGTATCATCTTCACTAGAACATGTTTTCAGATTAGAAGCTTTTATAACATGATTTTATTGCTCAGTATTGATTTAAGCTGAGTGCTTGTTGGCTTAATGTTATTAGCTATCTACTTCTGGTATATTTTACTATAGCAAAAATGCAGAACGTTTAAGTGATAGTTATATGTAATATATTTGCATATTTAATATAAAATACATAAAATTAAGTTTTAACTATATAGTGAAATTTAGGATTGCTAAGACCTATTTTTTTCTTTTCTTTCTTTCTAGGATTATTTTTATCCAAAATACTTAGGTAAGTTCAAAGAATCTCAATCATATAATCATAGAAATAGAAGGGAATTTAGATTTGATCAAGTCCAATCTTCCACCCCTCTATTCTGTCCAATATGATTTAATTAGCCTTGGGAGTAAGCGTTCATTTTATATGCAGTTTTTCTGTCCTTTCATTTAAGGATATGTAGACAAATTTTAAATATTTTTTTAGTTACTGTGTGGCATTTTGACTTAATTTAGTCTTTTTCTTCTCTTATCTTTGTCATAAAGGTCCATGGGCTCCTTGTATTGTATTCAAGTACCAGGACATTCTTGAAGATACATGAGTTGTCATGGGTTATCTTAATATTGACATATAATTATATTTCATATAACATTATATTAGTTTCAGGTATACCACGTCATATTTAATATATGTATGTATACATTGCAAAATGGCCATCCAGTAAGTCTAGTTAACATCCAGCACCACATATAGTTACAATTTTTTTTCCTGTGATGAGAACTTGTAAGATCTACTTTCTTAGCAACTTTCAAATATACAATACAGTATTATAAACTGTAGTCACCATTCTATACATTATAGCCTAAAACTTGTTTACTGTATAACTGGAACTTATGGATTATCTTTTAATGAAAGAAAAAAAATCTCTGCATTCTTCAGAGCTATGACATAGATCATCATGATTTAAATTAAAGTGGAGAAAAGATAGAATGTCAAGACTGTTTTAGCTTCTCAATTTTAGGTAGGGATTTAAATAGTTTATAAAAAAAGATACTTGGCTATTAAAAATTAAAAGTTTGCATTAAAAATACAGTATTAATCCTTATTTCTCAGGTCTGTGTAATGAAGCTGTGTTTTTGTGGACATCAACACTCTAGAAGTACATACCCCTGATCACACAGTACATTTGGATAAAGATAAATAACGTTTTAATATAATGTTATGTATTTTGGGAAAATTCCTTAGATAAAATACTTTTCTTTTTTCTTCTTTCCTCCTCCTCAACTTCCTCTTTTCTGGCTCTACTCAACTTTCTTTTCTCTTTGCTTGTCGTATTTGCAGCATGGTGGAATAACCAAGTGCAAAAAAAAACAAAAAAAGAAAACCAAAAGCCAAAAACAAAAAATAAAACCTGTAAGATGTAGGCTCTACTCCCAGATCTAAAAATTTCTACTGTGTCAGGTTAAGCAAGTTATTTTGCTTTTCCAGTTCTTTATTTAAATGTGAGCTGTGATTATATTTTCTAACTTTGGACCTATTGGGAATACCAAATAAGTATATGTATGTAGATAGATTTTTTTTTACTTTACATTTTTCTTCAAATGTAAGGTGTTATTATTTAACCAACTCATAATCTAAAGCAAACCTAGTTATTTTTACTTTTTGATTCAGAATTTATATTTTAGTCTTTGATTATGTATAGACATATGCAATGAATTCCACTATTGGAAACAGAAAAGAAAAAACTCTACCTAACTTAAACTTTTATGTCATTTGATGTGTATATTCTATAGGCAAATGGCCCTAATTAGAGGGGAAAAAACCTTTATGATCCTGTCCTTGGCAGACCTAACATAATTTTACTAGTTACTGTAACTTATTCACGAATTTCCTTATAGTGAGATAAGGACACTCAAGAACTTAGATCACTAATATTCACACAGTGGGCAGTGTTTAGATTTTGAGTCGCAAGGATTAGAAAGTACATCAGTTTATTCACATATCCTATGTACTGCAATGGAAACATGGAATTTGGTGAAAAATACTGTGGATTTCTTCATATAAATGTTAAGTTTTTAAGTTCTGTTCTTTCCTTAGAAAATAAAATGAATAACCTTATCATTTATGTGAGCCTTTAAAGTATCATCTGATAGAGTGGATTTTTGTATTAATGGAAGAAAAACTTCTTTGGAAAATGTTAACTTCTGAACCTAAATATAAATATTAGAAATAAATTTTAGTTTCTGGTTCTTGCCAGGTTGGTGAATTAGCCCAGACTGCTGACTCCTTCTCTTAAAATATCTCAAGAGAGACATTGACATTCTAGGCACTAATGATAACAAAACAAAATGAAAAATAGCAAGAAATGTTTTTATGGATAAACTGAAGGCTGGCTTGACCTAGTATGTGTGTGTGGGAAGTGTGGTGCTGACTGCTGAGTTAGCAGTAAGGGGACAGTTTGGAGTATTTAAGAAATGACCTAATCATACAAGTCAAGAAAAAATTTTAAAAGTACAATATTGCAAATTCTTAACAGCAAGAAATAAGGAAATAACAAAAATGAGATAGAAATGTTAAAAGGGGAACAGAAGATTCACAAAAGCAAAATCTCATTCTTTGAAAAAATTAGTAAGTTAGACTAACCTATAGTAAGAAAAATTAAGGAAAGAGAAAAAGAAGGAAAAAGGAAATGCCAAAACACAAAGTGTAGGGTAAAAAGAAGAAATACCATAAGCCCAACATAGACTGAATTTATAATGGTAAAATAAAAACAATCATAAAATAAAATATCACATCACAAAATAATAATAATAGCTATAAATAATAATAGCTGTACCAAAATATATTTGGAAACTTGATAATAGATACATTCCCAGAAAAATATAAAACACTAATTTTATAGAAAGAAGTTGATAACTTGGTTACAAATAATTACTAAACCAGCAAAACCTTAATCAAAGCCCTCTTCCATGGCACCCCTCAAATCCAGACCCAGATGTTTTACAAATGACTTCTTCAAAATTAAAAAAAAAATTGTTAAGTTTTCTCTTATGAAATTGTCCTAGAAGAGAGAATAAGGTTCTATGCTATGAGCTTATTCAGAAAGGTTGGTGTAATCTTGATTCCAAAATCAGATAAGAACAACACAAGAAAATAAAAATAAAATTCCTTTTCAATTATAAACTAATCCTAAATAAAATGATATCCAACCTAATCTAAAGTGTACTAAAAATAATATATCATTATGAATACAGTTTATTCCAGAAATTTAAGAATGGTTTAATATCAGAAAATCTATCAGTTTAATTATCCACATAACGATGATATTATTACCTCAGTTCATACAGAGAAAGCAGTTGATAAAATTCAGCATTTAATTATAAAACCTTTTTGCAAACTATGATTATAGGGAACTTTCTGAACTTGAATCACCATATAATTTATAAATTTTGATACTTTTGTCCAGGACCAATACTATCATAGATGAATGTCAGGTCAAAAAGAACAAAATAGGACTGTTCTAGGGAAATTGACATATATGGTCACTCTAATGATATATACACAACAGGAGAGAAGGAAGGAAAGGAAGGAAGGAAGGAAGGAAGGAAGGAAGGAAAGAAGGAAGGAAGGAAGGAAGGAAGGGAGAGAGAAAGAAGGAAGGAAGAAAGAAAAGCAAAAGGAAAGGAAGGGAAGAAAGGAAGGAAGGAAAAAACCCCCAAATCTACACTAAACATTGTATTTGCTGAATAAACCTTAGATGTAGTCTCTTTATGATTGAGAATAAGAGGTAAGTACTGGAAGTGACAAGCAATGCAATAAGGAAAGAAAAATAGATAAGAATTGTATTAAAAAAAAAAGAAAGAATTGTATTGGGCATAGGCCCAATGGGCTCATGGGCAAAAATATATAAGCCTGTCCTTAATTATAATTGATATGATGATATCTGTAAAAATAAATAGGATCCATAGAAAATATCCTAGAACACATAAGAGATTTTTAGATAGCTCTAAGACTACCCTATAAAAATCAGTGGTAGTTCTTTACAACAGTCCAATAGAAAATGAAAAGGTGATACCTCCTGCTGTAACAACAATTCTCATAAGACCTTTATAGAGAAAATGTTAAAACTCAAGTTAAGAATATACAGGATGGGGGTGCCTGGGTGGCTTGGTTGGTTGAGCAACTGCCTTCGGCTCAGGTCATGATCCTGGAGACCCGAAATCGAGCCCCACATTGGGCTTCCGGCTCAGCGGGAGACCTGCTTCTCCCTCAGTCCCTCTGCTTGTGTTCCCTCCCTGGCTGTGTTTCTCTCTGTCAAATAAATAAATAAAATCTTAAAAAAAAAAAAGAATATACAGGATGAACCAAAATTATGGGAAGATATTTCATGTTCTTGATTGAAAGATACTACAGGGAGAGTAGTTCTCTCCAAATCTATGTATTAAAAGCAATCCCATTTAGAATTCTTGATGGATTATTTAAAGGAATTCAGTAAGTTCATGTTATCATTTAAATCAGGGAGTCCGCCCAGTCTAAATAAACATTTAAAAATATAAGAAGAGGAAGCACCTCATCAAATATTAATAATTCAAAGCCATAGAAAGAAAACCATATGAACAATATGTTCAGAAGAACAGATAGACTAATGAAACTAGAGAGTTCAGAGACAGACCCATGTATATATGCCCAGGCTAATATTTGATAAAGGTCACACCACAAATCACTGTGAATTGTTGAGAAAGTGTTGTGGGGGAGATTGACTGTAATGTAATCAGAAATATAAATTTAAGTTCTTAAGTACCACCAAATGCAGTGTTATATTCTAGGTGGAATAAAGACAAAAAGAGTAAAACCATAAAATTAAAGAAATAATACAGGATATCTTTATTATCAATGGCATGGAAAAAAACAAGTGCACAAACCATAAGACAAAATAATTGGTAAGTTTGATTATGACAAAATTAAGAGTTTCTCTTAAAAGAGCCATAAAAGGTAAAGTTAAGAGACAGATAACAGAATGAGAGATGATATTCATAAATGTTTGAATTTCTGCAAACCCACATGAACAATAAATAAATGCCAATAGAAAAATAGTTAATAAATAATAAGAACATTTTCAGAGGAGGAAAGAAAAAAATTTTATATGACATAAAGGTATGTTCCATCTCACTAGAAATCAGAAAACAATATATCACTTACTTGCCTATTATGGCAAAAATTAGAAAGCCAAGGTATAGAAATGTTTATGCTCTGTGGTGGGAATGCACATCTGGAGAGCCAATAAGTACCTGCCTATCTAATGATCCCACAATTCTTAAAATCCCTGGGTACTTATGCATGTACTAATGAGACACACATGAAGATATCCGTTGCAGCGCAACTTGTAGAGGTGGGAAGTTGGGGGAAATCTAAGTATCTTTCATGGGTACTGGGGATTATAAAAATGGTTGTTGCTTGCAATGGAGTAAAAGGTTAACAAGCAAAGAATTAGAAGCAATAACTATATGCAGTAACATGCAGTGATCATAAACATATAGTGCCTCCTTGCTCCCTGAGTTTGGATGTACCCTGGGATTGCCTTGATCAGTAGACTGTGGTGGTGACGAAATACCTCTTCACTGGCCTGGCAGCCTCTTCTTTCTTCTCCTAGCTGCCATGAAAGAAGTGCCACTTTAGGACCAGCATGCTAAGAGAAACTTAGCCACATTGAGAAGCCCTAAAGTATGAGCACATGTGGAGAGAGAGATGTCAGTCATGTGAGTGAAAAGCCATCCGAGAGCTGGATCTTTGAATCTCAGCGACCCTGGCTGACTCGAAGTGCAGCAGAGACAAACAGTCGAACTAAACCTTTCTATTTGACCCACAGATTGTGAACAAAATGGAGGGATTATTTCAGCTTCTAATTTGGGGGGTTGCTACTCAGCAAAAGATAATCAAAATACCACTTCCTTTAGTAAGTTGTGATTAGCTGTACAATGAAGTGGTATATATAAGCATAGATATATAGATATGAGTAATGTCTTCAGAGACTATTAAGAAATGTTAACACTAAATATCTCCTAGTTAAAGTATATAAGCATTTATCTGTTATTTCAGCTATTTTTGCTATATCTAATTTCACAGAGTTATAGTGAGGAATAAAATGAAGTATTGTATTAGTCTCTATGTAATACTGGGAGAATTAGAAGTTGCCTGCAGCAGCCAGAAACGCTAACTTAATCTATTGATTTAATTATAGACACTTTTAAATTAGACTCTGGTCTACAGATTTGAAAATAACTCTAGGTCTCTGCTGCAGATTTAAGAACATAGATTTATTTGCCAATAAATTTTTCTGTTAATCTAAGATCTTTTTCACCTCTTGCTTTAAGGTACTTTTCCAAAAAGAAGCTTCCATAAACCTGTTTTTCATGATTCTGCATTTACTATAATCTTGCTTGTAGAATTTTTAAATTTTCAAAACCATGGATGCAAACATTTAGGGGTGATGTTTTGAATGCCGAATCCTGTCAATCCATGGGAAGATGAATATTCTATCACTTTGGGTAATTTCTACCTCCACCAAGATTTCAGATGAAGCAAGTGTATCTGCTCTAAAAAGTTTGCATTTGTTTGTACTTACAGGTTGTCTTGGCTCTTTCCGAGCTGGACTGTTCACTGCTGCACGTCAGTCCACTGAAGCTCACCCTGATCTCAGAAGCTGTGTCACTGGTAAACACCACTACCATCCATTTCAAAACAAACAAAACAGAGTAAAAACCTGCAAATAAGTAAAATGCACCATGTAAATATAACTAGTGTTTAAAATCAACAAATTTGCCCTAGAAGGGTTGTGTGCCCAGCAGGAAGGTAGTTTCAAAATCATCTGAAAGAATGTTTTTTTCGAATGTAAATGCTACTCTTTCAGTCAAAATAAATATTCCTTCTGATGTTTAAGTTGAACAGTGTTCTTTGTTTACTAAGCTTTAGGTCATTGACTTCAGAATTTTATTCCTGACAGCTTTATTTGGATGTTGTTGCATAATCATGTATACAGTTGATAAATAGGTCAAAGTGGAGCCATGTTTACTCTTCTAACTTTTGGCACCAATCAGATATGTGAAAAAATGTTAAAATATCAAATAAGCCTTCTCCCTCTGAAGTTCATATAGTGCCTACTGATAACTCTGGTAGATTATTTATCTCTAATTTCTCGGTTTCCCAGCTGAGAGCCAAAGACAAAAAGGTGAAATGGCAACATATAAATTGGGATGTTTGTCTAGTGAATATTTTACATGTGGTATTGGCATTATCTTAATATTCATTTATCTGTATTTTCTCTAATTTTAACTCAATTGTAATTACACAAGTAAAATAATTTGCCTGAACATATATATTTAATCCATACTTTATTATTTAATGTACCAAAGGATATTAAAGTAATTTTTAAAAAAGATTTCATTTATTTATTTGTCAGAGAGATAGAGCCTGAGCAGGGGAAGCAGCAGGCAGAGGGAGAAGCAGGCTCCCCACTGAGCAGGGAACCTAATGAGGGACTCAATCTCAGGACCCTGGGATCATGACCTGAGCTAAAGGCAGTTGTTTAACCAACTGAGCCACCCAGGTGTCCCAGATATGAAAATAAATTGATAATTTGCTGATTAGCATGTCTTCTTGAATTTTACCTAATACCTAATTTATTGCCTACTTTTCAAAAACTTGATTTTATGAGGACATTTGTTGAAAATTTGGTAATTGGGTTTTGTTGAGGTTTAAAACATTTTTTTTTTAAACATGTAACAGAAAATTCCTCAGACTAATTTAAGCAAACAGGAATGTGTTGGAAGGAACTTGCAGAGTTAGCTAGGAAGGCTTGAGAAACAGGTGTGGAAATGTTTAAGAACCAAGGGACCGTTGCAGTGTCTAGTGAGGGGAGATAGACCACAAATACACAAATGGGCATATCATTTAAGATGGTGATAAAGTACTGTAACACTTTATGAAGAAAATAGCCTTTTCCTAGGAATCACCAGTTCTCTGCTGCCTGTAGTCCAGTGTCTGGAAACCATTGTTTTATGTATTTTGAGCAGAGTTGTATTTATTTAACACAGGAAGGTAAATCTAGTTCATGTTATTTCATCTTAGCCTAAATTGGAAATCCCAAATTCTTTATTCTGTTGATACTGAGTAGTTTTATTTGTTCTGCCTACTACATTGAATTTTTTTTTTTTTTAAAGGGAAGGGTTTTTATTTTTTTATTTATTTTTATTTTTATTTTTTTTTTTTAGATTTTATTTATTTATTTGACAGAGAGAAACACAGCGAGAGAGGGAACACAAGCAGAGGGACTGAGAGAGGGAGAAGCAGGCTTCCCGCTGAGCAGGAAGCCCGATGTGGGACTCGATCCTGGGTCTCCAGGATCATGACCCGAGCCGAAGGCAGTCGCCCAACCAACTGAGCCACCCAGGCGCCCTACATTGAATTGTTTTAAGGGCCAAATAATGAAAAAATAGCAAATTATAGTCGTAAATATATATTGTATATATATGGTATACTTGTATATATTTGCAAATATAAAAGTAGTTCCCTTTTGCAAAATAATTATAAAGATTTGTCCAGTGGACTCACTTTTTAAAAAAAATTATTTAAATTCCAGTTAAGCAATATATAGTGCAATATGAGTTTCAGGTGCACAATCTAGTGACTCAGCACCCACATACAACACCTACCTCCCCTCTTCCAACTGCCAGCCCATTCTCCATAGTTAAGAGTTGGCCTGGGACGCCTGGGTGGCTCAGTTGGTTCAGTGTCTACCTTCGGCTCTGGTCATGATCCCAGAGTCCTGGGATCAAGTCCCGCTTTGGGATCCTTGCTCAGAGGGGAGCTTGTTTCTCCCTCTGCCTACTGCTCGCCCGGCCTGTGCACACACTCTTTTCCTCTCTCTGATAAATAAATGAAGTCTTTAAGAAGAAAAAAAAAAAAAAAAAAAAGAGTTGGCTTCTGGGTCTGCCTCTCTCCTTTTAGAAAAGAATGAAATCTTGCCATCTGTGGTAATGTAGATGGAGCTAGGGAGTATTATGCTGAACAAGGTAGGTCAGTCAGAGAAAAACAGATACCATGTGATTTCACTCATGTGGAGTTTGGGAAACAAGGATAGTGATCGTTAGAGGAAGAAAACATTGGACTCACTTTTCTATGAAAAGGTATTATTTAAAGGAAGGAGCTGTAATTTTTTCCATTGATTACAGGCTCCATGCATAGGATTTCTATTAAAGGGGATATAGTTCTTTTTTTACCATGGCATGTGGTAAATATTAAATAGCTGTCTATCTCCTTCAGCCATTCCAGACCAATGTAGTCCTCTACCATGCAATGAAGATGGATATAAGAGCTGCAGAGATGGTAAAGCCACATTCACTTGCATCTGTAAACCAGGTTGGCAAGGAGACAAGTGTGAAGATGGTATGTCTACTAAGCCCACCTGCCTCATCTGGATTGGCCTCCTGGAAAGCTCTCCAAAGGCCTTATTGCTTTAAAAACAATTTATTTTTCCCTTCTTAGACATAAATGAATGCAAAGATCCCTCAAATGTGAATGGAGGTTGCAGCCAGATATGTGATAATATACCTGGAAGTTACCGCTGTTCCTGTAAAAGTGGTTTTTTAATGCATTTAAATAAGAAGGACTGCAGAGGTAAGAGCCAGAAGGCATGTACTGTGTGAGAACAACGTTTACTTAGAGGAATTTCCCTGGAAAATTCTTGGAACTCTTCGGTTATAAGTGCTTGTAATAAATACACATAATCCACTTTGAAGCCTTGTATACTAGGAGACTGCCTTTTAGTTTAATGTTTATGGATTATTTTGTTATTTATAGAATTTTTCACTGTTTTCTTATATATTATTGAGTATTTTACTGTTTTCTTCTGTCTGTGTGTGTGTGCGTGCATGTGCACGTTTAAAGAATTTCATTAAAAGGTGATAAAGTGCAGGTCCTTGCTTACTAGAGTCTTTACAAAATCATTGTTTTTATTTTTTCCAGTCTAATATTATTTCCTTTATTCCATAATATAAACAGCTATACAAAGTAGTCCATCATATTCCTTAATAACCTCTTTTACTGTATTTCATATTTCCTTATTAGACATACCTGTCAAATTCCCGATATAAACCTTTCTTCTTGCACCTTATCTCCTGTTTTGGTTTTGGGAAATATGAAAAACTAGTTTTCTTTCTCTGTATAAATTTAAGATCTCATCATTGGTCATAACTGTTTTTTTCTTCAGACTTAAATAATCCCTATCAATTTAGCTTTTCAATACGTAATTTTACTAGTGTATTTCTTTTGTTTTTCTTTGTCCTTATGTTTCCCTCCAATTTTAACTTTTTTCCCTTTGCCTTTTGTCCTTTCTATTTGACTGTTTTAACTGCCATAATTAAAACTTCAAATATTTGTGCTACGTGTGGATGACTAAAAATGAGATTTTTCCAGCCTGGAGTTAAGTTTTGCCTTTAGAAATTGGAAATAATTTCCCCCTCCCTCTCTCCCTCTCTTTTCTTCCTCCCTCCCTCCCTCCCTCTTTCCCTCCCTCTATGTCCATCTCCTTTTTTTATGAGGTGGAGAAATAGAGTTAGTTAAAACATAAAAAGTGTCCTTGTTCAACTCTATTCATATCTGCTTTGGGAAATCCCCAAATTGAATTCATATTCAAGGGATGTTCTGTCCCTCACTGTGCTATAGTGTTTAATACGGTATTATTTAGTATAATATTACTTAAAGTGCAGGTAATTGACTCTAAAGTGAACTGCATTAACTAACAATTTCTCCTAAACCATTATCTGATTTGTTGACCATATATCTTTCTTATCTGCCTAGTTGAAGGTCTGTTTGAATAGAACGTATTATAGGAAGCCATCATAATGCAGGATACCATATGCATTCCATAAGAAAATAATACCCATTTGTATTTCTGCATTTAAATACTTGAATAATCCACTCTTCTAAAAGAAGTTGCAAGATGTATTTTTAATTAAAAGCTATTTAATTTTTATCCATTGCATTAATACACATGTATATAAATTATTACAAAAAGTCCTCTTACACATACGAATGTCCCTCATGACCACAGCATATGTTCTTGTATACTTCATTTACATAGATTTATCCATGAACTAGGTGACAGAAGAATATGTATACAACTATGACAATAGGGCCTTTGCCAAAATGTGGATATGCTTGAGATCAGGTTGCCAGTAATTGTCTACAAATGCAATAATAAAACTTTTCATCAAATATTAGATGTCAGTGTAGAATAATAAAATCAATGTGCTATAACCTGAGCTCATATGATTTAAATAGTTCTCTGCAATATGCCTCAAACCAAATAATTTTAGTCATATGTTTTCACTTTCTTTTTAAAATATGGCTTTTATAGCTCTTTTTTGAAAAAATGAATATTTTATTTGATGTAATTGGAGATTCACATGCTGTTATAAGAAATTATAGAAAGAGACCCCGTGGTGTACTCTTTGCAGAGTTTCCCACAATCGTAACATTTTACAAAACTATCCTCCTACAGTGTCACACCCAGAATACTGACATTGATACAGTCATGATACAGGAAGATTTTCTTATACAGGAATTGATTCAGTTATTTCTGTTCATGCTTTTTTAAATAGAGTAATTTCTGAAATTGTGGTTATTAGTCTGTGGAAAAATTAAACTTTTAATTTTATAGAGTAGAAAATATATTTTCCATTCTGAACTTATCCATCTCCAAAGAGTACAGATAAGAAAAGTTCACTAATAATTATAAGAATATGGTGAATCTTTTCTCCATTTATTTGTGTAATATAACTTGGTAGATAAGAAAATAACTAAAGCCCTCTCCTTCTTTTACATAACTCTAAAGAACATAGCAAACATCAGATTCCCTATATGCTTGTATGGAAAAATCATGTTTAGTAAACTAAAACGTGATGATAGATTTAAAATTTTGTTATTCCCAGGCCACTCTGTTGTCCCATTATATATATTAAACTAGATGCAGTAAACACAAATCAAGCATTCTTTGCTATATCCTCTGGTATGGGAGAAGTGTTTTTAATTTATTGGTTTCATTTATAGATATGGATGAATGCTTTTTAATGCCAGACATTTGTGGCACAGCTGTGTGCAAGAACACCCCAGGAGACTTTGAATGTGAATGCGCTGAAGGCTACAGATACAATCCCCTATTAAAGTCTTGTGAAGGTAGAGTTGTGGTGGTATCTATCATTGTTCATGGTGCAGAGGGTGGGTTTGAGCCTTGACTTGAGAGTAGAAGCATTGGTTCTGTGTGACGTCCACAATCTGATTTTCTAAGACAGCAAGCTCCATATCCAGCATGGCCAGTTGGGTAGTCACTGGCTTCCTTCCAGAGTAAAAGTATGTAAGATGCATGGTCTTTAGGTTTAGTCTTATGCACTCTGTTCTCTAAGCTATGTATGAATCAGAGACCTCCCACGTGTGATAAAAGCAAAATAAATGTACCTTCGCATCATTTAAGTAATATTCAAAGATAAAAAGAATTTCAACCTGGTGGGAAAAACATACACATATAAAAGAAAGACAAGTTTAAAAATCACACGGATATTACATGGATGGTAAACCTTCAGGCTTATACCAGCTTTTTGATAATTTTCTGTCTTAAATAGGAAATGACATAGTTCTGTTATAATTAAATACATACAAAAGAAAAATCTCATCATAATTAAATGATAACTGAGCTCTAGAAATTTGAGAAGTACTGATGAGTACCGTCAGTACCTGTAGATTTGGGAGAGCTCTTTGGACTCATTTGGCGAAAGGAGTGCTATCAGGACTGTTTGTAGCATGGAGGTATTAGGGAACTTTTTTTTTTTAATCATAGGTATATGCAAATTATCTCACATTCTTTAAATTTTTAAAAATTTCAAGATACATTTAATATCATGACTAACACTAATCAAATCAATAGTGAGTTTTCTATTACAACTATATATATTTGTTATATAGAATACATATAAATGTAATAAATATATTTATATATAAATATATAAAAAAGTACCATTTTAATGATTTTTAAGGGTACATTTCAGTGGCATTAATTATTTTCACGTGATTATGGAGCCATTACTGCTGTCTGTTTCCAAAAGTTTTTCATCATCCCAACCAGAACTCTATAACCATAAAGCATTAAATTTCTCCTCCTCCCTCTCCCAAACTCTAATCTACTTTCTGTCTCTATCTACTTTTTGGGAAGTAACCTTTAATCTAATTTCTGTCTTTATGAATTTGCCTAAATCAATAGTAATTTTAGAAGAGGTTTTTTTCCCCCAAATATATCTGCTCATGTTGGTATTTTGATGTTTTACCTCCTATGCACTCACCAAAAAATATCCCCTCCACACACCATTTCTGTTCTCCCACAACTCTAGATAGAAATTACTATGGTAATATTCAGATTTAGTGTTAGCCAACTTTATCATGTATATTGTTGTTTTATTCAACGAGTGACACATTTTTTAAAAAAGATGTATATATGACACATAGGTACAATATTCACATTACTTTCATTATCTGCAATTTAATTTTAATGCTAAGGGATCACCAGTTTTCAGTTGTATTTTGAGGCATTTTATGGGGGAATTTGTATGCTACTAATACATGCATTTATGTATTTGCATATTTGCAAAGATTCTAGGGTGCATGCTTTGGAAATGTCATGGATCTCATGTAACTCTGAAGTAGACTTTAGCTGAAGCATGTTATTACAACTTTTCAAAGATGATTTTCTCAAAATATGGGGCAAGCACAGAGCTATATAGATTTCACAGTAGGAGAAGTAATAGCACAGTGAGGTTGGTTTTTCTTTTTAAATGATAATAAGAAATAAAGATATATCCTTAAATTTACTGTCACTGTCAGTCACTGCAGTATGGAATGTCAAATGTTCTTGATAATATGTAATACCTGATTATATTAACTTTCAGTTAAAAGGGATTTTTTTCCGCTTCCCCTCTCTTCCCTATCTCTTCCTCCTCTCCCCTCCCCTCCTCTCCCTTCCTTACCCTTCCCTTTCTTTTCTTCAAAGCAAACAATTGGGAGGCAGTCTGAATGGAATTCATTTAGTTAGAAATGACAGTTACCTTGAGACTCTCAGTCTTTTCTCCTTCAAATTCAAAAACTGGAAAATTAGCATAGCTGTTATATTTTTATTAATTATTTACTACTGAAAGCTATATATTAAATTTGCTATTTCACTCATGTAAAGAGACAGGAATTACATTTGTAACTCATTTAAATTTCCATGCAAGTGTTGAAGTGCAATTTCATGTCAGAGATTTCTTTTACTATGAATTGAGTATCACTGCTTATTATTTATTTATTTAATTTATTTGGGAGAGAGAGTGAGTGAGCACAAGAAGGGGCAGGGGCAGAGGGTGAGGGAGAAAAATCTCAGCAAACTCGGGGGTGAGCATGGTGCCTGATGTGGGGCTTGATCTCAAGAACCCAAGATCATTATCTGAGCTTAAATAGTCAGATGCTCAACCAACTGAAATACCCAGGCACCCCTATTATCATTATCTTATGCTGAAATCGGAATACTCCTATTGGATTGAATGTCTGGAAGATAATAAGATCTATGTTCTCTTTTACCCCAGATGTGGACGAATGCTCTGAGAACATGTGTGCTCAACTTTGTGTCAATTACCCTGGAGGTTACTCTTGTTATTGTGATGGGAAAAAAGGATTCAAACTTGCCCAAGATCACAAGAGCTGTGAGGTAACATTTTGCAATGCTGAACTTACCATCTCTTTTCTAAAATGAGAAACTGGTGTACATATTTCCACATAGCTGAGGTAAGTCAGGAAAATACAGATGTTCTTTTTTAAGAAAAGATGCATTTTTTAAAAAAGATTTATTGATTTATTTTGAGAGAGAGAGTACAGGAGGGACAGAGAGAGAAGAAAAGAAAGAATTTCAAGCAGACTCCCCAACGAGCATGGAGCCCTGTGAGGGGTTCCATCTCAGGACCCTGAGATCATGACTTGAGTCAAAATCAAGTCGGATTCTTAACTGACTGAACCGCCCAGGCACCCCAGGAAAAAAATACAGATGTTCTATAATAAGTGCTATAGGTTTGACAGGCTATGAGTCACAATCCAATTACTAATTTTGGTCATGTAAGCTATAAATATTGGGGATAATTAATGACTAGGTTTAAAAGAAATGTCTATAGGGTCATAGTTCAGAAAGTGCTCATCTATACAGGCTGTACATTTAGAAAATACAATGTGTATGTTTATTTAAAAAAATTAGAAAAACTGAGGTTTATACTAGTCTTTGTGAGAAAAAAAATCTTACCTAGGAATCTTAGCAGAAACGTTTCCTCTGTGTCCTTTTCTTTATCCCAGTCTGACAAGTTTGCTCCAGTTCGGCATGTCAGTACTTGCAAGGGTGCTCATAAAATCTCAGGTGGAGACAACTGTCAGAGTAGAATTCAGTGGGGTTGAAATATATCAAAATTCAGAACAGTTTTGTTCGTCTGTATCTCCCAAACTTGCTTTCAGTTACTTGGATTTAATTCATAGTTGACTCAAGAACTGAATGTTGGGGGTAGTTTTTCCTTCATTGAAATAAATAGGTCAAATCTGCTGTTTTTTCCCTGTATATAAGGATCCTATGGTAGTGATTCTTAGTCCTACTCTTGCATTCCTTTTCAAGTGAAGGTAAAATGTTACAGGATTATGAGGCAGAGTAAAAAAACAAAACAAAAAGCACCCCACCTTAAATGGTGACTTAATCATAGTGTTCACGTACTTCTGTATCTGTTACTATGACAAAACTGTGTATGTCCAAAAATGTGACATTCAATAAATGCCACCTGCTTGGTAGAGGAAGATACGGTGAGCTGTTTGGCATGTGCAGTAACTTTGTGCTTAATTGAATGCCATCCTCTGTGAATGCCTATTTTGTAATTTAATCTTTTATTATTTTAGTATTTGTGCTAGTTACACATCACCATCTCCCCTGGAATAGATTTATTGAAATTCTAAGAGGAAATGAGGTGTTGTTTCTGGACCTTGATTTAATAGAGTGCTAGGTACACAGATCCCCTGAAGATCCCTATATGTGCCCAAGAACTTATCCCTAAAAAGCTTTCCATTCTAATGTTTGCTTTTACTCTTAGGAAAAAAAAAATTGATATTAAATTTAATGACTGAATCACTTCTTTTGCAAATTCCTCAGAGACTAACATGGTATCTTAATTTATATTTATCCCGTCTAGGTTTTCCAGCATTTCTTTTGATGAAGGCAGGCTGCCTCCAGGAACCTGGGAAGGTGGGGTGGGAGAGTTCCCACAGGAACAGCCAAGAGGTTCCTTGGCTTCCCACAGGATAGAAATCAGATGCATGCCAGGGAAAGTGAAAGTGGAGCTCATTGAATAGTGTGAATGACATAGAGGATAGCAGACAGAGTGTCTGGGGGACTTGGGAAGGAAAAGAGAATGAGTCTCTTCATTATTGAGGATTAGGGATTTATATTGGAAAGAGGTCCAGGGTGTGTGTTCTTTCAGGAATTGAGGGAAGGGTCTGATCAAAGAAAGTGATAGGTGAGTAGTGTTATTTTATAAATCATCGAAGGTAGGTGGTGATGATGCCAGTGTCCGGTGATGTTTGTTTGAAGCTACTGTCTTAGAACATGTTTGGGATCTGGGTCTTCTTAGATATTATCAGATGTTTGGGGCCTAGGACAGGAGACTCAGAGAATGATTAACTTTTTTGCCCACCATCACTTGCTCTCCACCCCCCCCACCCCTCCACCCCCGGAGTGGGAACATAGCTTCTTTGGTTTTTATGCAGATGAGAGGTGAAATTTAGAACATGAGTAAATAGGGCTGAAGAAGAAAACAGCAGAAATGGAGTCTTTCTAAAACAGAGTCCCTTCAGCTTCCCTACCTCACCTTCCTTATCTAGATGATACATTTTTGCTCAGAAAATTTTTCTTTTTTCTTTTTTAAAAGATTTTATTTATTTATTTGACAGAGAGAAACACAGCCAGAGAGGGAACACAAGCAGGGGGAGTAAGAGAGGGAGAAGCAGGCTTCCTGCTGAGCAGGGAGCCAGGTGTGGGGCTCGATCCCAGGTCTCCGGGATCATGACCTGAGCCAAGGGCAGTCGCTCAACCAACTGAGCTACCTAGGCGCCCCCCAGATTTTTCTTAATAAATGAATGAGTGAATGTATGAGGTGCTACTTACTGGTATAGTAATTCTTCCATGATTTCTGACTCCCAATTTTTTTTTTCCCAATGTAATTCTTAGAAGGCATCTGTACTGCAGTTAATTAGGAGATATATGTTACTGGAAGGAAGAGGTTGTGTTTCCGGCTGAGATTTGCAAAGGAAATAGTAAGGACTAAAATATAAGCCACATACATTGAGCAAGACTTTTTAAAACATGTGTTCTGGAAAGTTATACTGATGGACTATATAAGGAAGTAAAGGATGTTGCTTAATTACCAAGGGTGTTAATTTAATTAATGTATCACTGAGGATACATTTGACAAGACCATTAAGAATCAGAGAAAGGAACACCTAACCTGACACAAACAGCAAGCAATAACCTATGCATTTTGTTGCTTTGCTTTGTTTTCTTTTCTCCAGGCTGTTCCAGTGTGCCTTCCCTTGAACCTTGACAAAAATTATGAATTACTTTACCTGGCAGAGCAATTCGTAGGCGTGGCTTTATATTTAAAATTTCGTTTGCCGGAAATCACCAGGTGAGGTACAAATGTCAGTGATAATCTCTAGAGGTAAACAGGTAAGGACAGAAGTTTAGTGACCAAAATGGTTTGAAATGTATGAAATTGCATATCCGATTAGATAACTTAGGGATATTATCAATCAGGTGATTTGGGGAACCCTAAAATTGATTTACCCCTTCATGCATGTTAATTATGCTAGAAATCATTTGGGTCATTCAAGGCTGATGTTCCCCAATGATCATTTTACCTTATACATCCTTCTTCCTTTCTGGTGAATATATATTTACTAAGAATTTGGGAAAGTAGATTTAATGTATTTGTGAAATTTCCATTCTTCATCCATGTCATAAAAACTAAGTAGTGAGAAAGTACTCAAAAGTATTGCTTTTAGAATATAGTTATATTTATAATTATTAAGGAAAATTTATAAGATTGCATATCACATGATTTTACTTGACTGAGTAACTTTGCTGTTTTTACAGTTAGATTGCTTGTAGGGAAAGAATAGTTGTTTGTATTTTAGAGTCATGATTCTACTTTTATTAGCAAATTTTCTCAGAATCACATATGGTTGGAACTAGAAAAAAGAAATTGGAATTTTGTTGGAATAATGGAAAGGAAATGTATTTGTGACTGATTATAGTGTTGATGTTTTAAAATATTTAAATTAGATAAGCATGCCTGTATACAATTTAATTCATTAGATAGATTGAATGATTATTCATTAAATAATTCAACTAAATTTATAGACATCACATCATTAAGGAACTTTGAACTATATTCTAAAATTCACTGGATATAATTGTGCTCCTTCAATACTCTTATCCACCTGGACCTGGTTTTCCCTTTTAACATCTCAGAGCAAATAATATTGTCTAGTAACAGAGACTGGAGATATTTCCTTGCAAAGAGAATAATGAGAATGAGAGAGAAAAAGGTTAATATATGCACACTTAGGCATGTTCAGGGTGATTTAGTTCTGACAACTCTCAACAGTTGGGGCTTTAACATTGGATCAAATAGGCCAAATAATAATTTTTTTAGTATTTATTTATTTGTTCCTTATTTATTTAAATTTTTATTGAAGTATATATACATATACAGAAATATACAAGTATCTTTAATGTGCAGCTTGATGAATTTTTCATTAACTGCCACCTAGTAAGTAAGCAACATGTGGAATAGCCACTGCTTTGTTGCTTTTCTCACCTGCTTTTTGCAAATTTCTTCAGCTGTTTTCAATGATCAAATATTTATCCTATCCTTAGATTAACAAATCCTATCCTGCTTCTCCCTCTCTCACTCCCCCTGCTTGTGTTCCCTCTCTGGCTGTGTTTCTCTCTGTCAAATAAACAAAATCTTAAAAAAAAAAAAAAAGAAAAAAAAGAAAAAAGATAATACATGTTTGGTATCAGCAAAATGTGGTGGTTATGAAAGAGAATAAGGTCTTTATCCTAAGCCAAAAATAAGAAATAAAACAATAATCTTAGTTCAGTCAGTTACTACTACATTTTTATCTGTCCAACATACCTTACCCCACATGACCTCTTCTAAGTATTTCTTTGGAATTCTAAAGATTAAAAAATTTATTTTATGAGCCTTTCTTTGTTCCATTTGAAGTTAGAAGTTGTATACCGTGCCCCTGCTACTATTAGTAGAAGGTAAGGGTATGGGATTCTTTCTTATCTTACTTGGAAGTTATCTGAAGTCCTAACTTTTTAACTTAAATTACCTTTATTTTAGCTTAACTCAAAAGACTAATTGTTACACAAATATTTTTTTTCTATTCCTTATTTGTCTTTTTTCAATCATTTTTGATTTGCTGATTTCTTGGAAATGTTAATACTGATTCTCATTACAGTGTCATAAGGGCACTAATCAATACATGATATTTTTTAATCCACCCTTTCTAAGATATTTCTTCCCCTGTAATAGTTGCATATATATCTGGGGTCTTAATGGCAACAGTCATTGCCAGAGCTCAGATACCCCCAAGCATATGGCTAAACTACACCTTTTAAGCTGTCCTTCCATGTGCTCTAGTACAGTGATTTATACAATTAGAGCTTTGATGAGCTTTTGAAATCAAGGTAACAGATATATTTTAAAGTTTTTTACTTTACCTTTCTTACCACACAAAAAGGCTTAATTATGTTTGCAGTCATCCAGGTTCTGTCTTGTATATCTCTGTGAGGGGCTTCTTTCCTAACATATATGAAATCACAGGGAAAATGGACCTTTTAATGCATAAACCAATCATGAAATTGTAACATCTTTTACTAATCACTTATGGACACAGTAAAAAAAAAATGAAATCTTAATGTCATAATGTCAGATTATGTAGTGTATAAAAAGCTCCAGGTGAGATATAATATTATCTAGTATTTGTACGTGTATGAATTCCAGCAAATGCCAAAAAAAATGAAAAATTACCAAAGCATCTGTTCACGGGGGAAAAGACTCTAGGAATAAGCAAGAAAATATAATAACGTGGTTTTAAACACACATGGAACCAGAGATAACACATGCACAGACTAATTCTGCTCTACTCTTTTTTTAACTCCAGGAAAGAAAGAAAGAGTTGGCTCTTTCAACATATTGCTGTTAGCTAGTATAAGAAAAAGAATTATATATTGAGCTTTCCTTATTTCTCTTTTAAGCCTTTTTCTTTGTCCATTATTTAGATTTTCAGCCAATTTTGATTTCCGGACGTACGATTCAGAAGGTGTTATCCTGTATGCAGAATCTCTTGACCGCTCAGCTTGGTTCCTGATTGCACTTCGTGACGGAAAGATTGAAATTCAGTTTAAGAATGAATTTGCAACCAAAATCACATCTGGAGGCAAAGTTATTAATGATGGTCAATGGAATATGGTAGGTTTGGCAGATTTCACAAAGAATATCTCTATTTTGATGCAGTTTGCATAACATCATTAATAACTTATTTTTATACTGATACTAAATCTAAAGGGAGCTGGATTTATTTGATGTTGTATGAAGCATATCCTGTACACTGTAAACCCTTGAAACAGGCTCTGAGAAATGGTAACCTCACATAATATTTGGGACAATATTGAAAACAATATGAAATTATTTTCAGTTATTTGCTTGGACTACTCTGACTTTCTACTGTTTTTAGTGGCTGATATTGGGTTCTCTCCTATAGGTTAGGGATTATTAGCAGGCATACCAGTTTATGCAAAGATACCACTGATCAAGGACAGCCATACTGAATAGCCACCCATATTTTTAAAATTAAAGATAAATACACATAATAGCATAAAATACATATAGAAAGAGTAATTCATATCATAATTAACTCAATTTTAAATACCAGCATATAGATAAATAATCAATTTGTGCAAACAGTATACTCTGGCTAGTAGTACCAAGTAGAGTGCTTAAAATGAACATTTTTACATAATCCCTAAAAGTGAGACTAAAATGGAATTTTTCATGAAGGGATTATTGCTAGCCTGTAATGGGGAGATTTCTTTTCTGCAAAAGAGTCATTGCTACTTTCAGCAGCTGATAACTAAGAGATCAGCTTCCCCTTAGAATGTGGTACCCAAAAGAGACACTTTCTATGCCTATGGGATCTGCCAGGAGGTCCATGTTGAGAAGACATGTGAGGTCATCACTAAATTACTTCATTTCTTTATTTACTCACTCATGCATTCATATATTCCACAAGTTATAGTGAGGCCTTTTAAAATGCAAAGTTCCTGAGTTCAAGGTGCTAGAACTCTGGCAAGAGATTTTCCTTGCTCCCCTTGCTCCCGAGCTTCCTTAGTACTGCTCACAGTTTAATAGCCGGTGCTGCCTTATGAACTAATGAAATGTGATGTTAAATCATTACAGTACAGGTAGTCATAAAGTACAGTTGGGCACAGATGTGTTTACCAAAAATGGGGCTATTTGTCTTGTAACAGCCATAGGTTTTGAACTCTCACCAGAATAAAGTCTGCACAAGATCAGATGCAATTGTCAGATCACTAACATTCTGTGGCTTCTCCCAATGCTCTCTCTACTGTATGTAGTTTTGCCACTTACAACTTTCATATACTCCATCTGTATGCATACAGCTTGATGTGTACAGCTCTTCCTCCTGTGCACTGAAGAATACATTTTATTGCTTGATGTCCCCAGATCACTATCTAAAAATCACTAAGATCACTTTCCAGCAAAATAGGACCAACAGAATTTTTTCCTGATTAATTGATGCAAATTGAAAATATTATCTGTTTGAAGGAGAACTTGGAAACATCCTAGGTAATACAGAATATATATAAAGAAGGTAAATGTTTACCTGTGAAGCTAACATCCTGAGTTGCGGGTAGTGTTTACTAATGAATTATCTATGAATGATATGTTAAAGGTGGGATTCTGGGCTGGGTAGAAGGTGGCCATATTTTGTCTCCTATGGTTATGATCTTTATTAAAAAGAAACGTATTTAATGATATGCCCATATTTTGATTAAAATCTCCCTTTATGAATTAAATACAACTTGACAGGAAAAATTTAAGAAAAATAAGCAAGTCAGAGAAGAACTTTCATCTGGTGATAAATTCGGTGCTGGCTCTTTAAAACAAGTCCTTATTCTGATATGTTAACAATTTATAAATCTTCACCCCTACTATAAAAATGGAATTTTTTTCTTCAGATCTTTCATTTAAAAAATTACTCTCTGGTATTTTTACCTTTTTATAATCTTGATGGCTTATTAATAAACTGTATTGTTCCAGACAAATTTATGCAGCTACAGAAATTATTTCAAATAGCTACATATTTTAAGTAAACATTTTAATTGACAAAGTGAAATTAAATTAATCTATAAACTGGACTACTCGATAACAGTTTTTCACTAATTTTAAATAATTTTAAAATTTCAAATAAAATACTTTAAAAATAAGCAATTAAAACGTAGAACTGTTTTGTAACTCAGATAAATAGCATGTGTGTAATTTCTAAGTAATTATAATGTCTATAAAGAGGGGCACAAAGGCCATGCAGCGTCACCATACATCCTACTCATTGTGACAACTAACAGTGTCATCCCTACCCCCAAATTTTCCAAATGCCCTAGAGGGGAGCAGTAGACCCCATTAAAAAATATTTGCATGATTAGAGGGAGAAGGTTTATAAGGCTGAGCTCTCGTATCATGTAGACTTTGAGAGAAGAGGAAACTGAGAGGGTGCAGTAAGAATGTGAAGATGCAAGCGAGACTGAGGTTCTAGAGGCTGACTTAACATCTTTCAAGGAGGGAATAGTCATTCAAGTAAAATGATGCCAGTTGGCTGTATTAAGGACAGCTCACTGACTAACTTTAAATCTGTAAACGTTACCAAAGTTCTTTTACTTTAGAACACAGTTTTCCTCTTCCTATAGTGGTGCTTTCATAGGCCTATTCTTTTGCTTCCATCATTGATTAGTAAAAGAAGAGTTTGCATTTTGAGTGCTACAGTTTTGCGTGAGAAAATTGCAGCAGTGGTTCTTCACTGGAAATTGCCTTTTTGGGGGGATTATTTTTTCTTGTTGTTGTTTACAATCACTTTCAACCTTTTTTAAAAACCCAAACTACTTTCAGGGCACTTGCTAACTCAATCAGTTAAACGTCCAACTATTGATCTAGGTCAGGCTTGATCTCAGGATCATGAGTTCAAGCTGGGCCCGAAGCCTACTTAAACGAAAACGAAAACAAAAACAAAACTACTTTCAAAATTGGGAAAACCCAATTTAATGTATTGTGCTTTCTTATGACCTCAGCTACTTTTGAATTTTCAAATAAAGTATAATTTGTGTGTAATGAACAGAACACTGGAGGTACTGATTTTTCATACTTCATATTAAGAATTTATTTTCGTGATTCCATATGTATACTTTCAGACAATTGCAAAATAAGAACACTTAAAAGTTTTCCAAGATTTTGTAGAGCGACCCACTTAAAAGAAACAATTTTATGACACTGAATTTGAAATGTATTGTATATTATAATTGCATGTTTAAATTTAAAAGAACAATATCATGGGGAGGTTTTTTTACTTTAAAATATGGTGTTCATTTAATTTTCAACCAAAAATTATTACTTTAAAACACATTTTGCCACTTTATAGCAATTAGGCATTTCAAATGGATTATAACAAATTAATAATTACACTAAAATGATTACTTTGAAAAATTACTTACCAGAATAGTAACAGGAATTTTCAATCTTAGCATTTCAAATGACATGCAGCGATGTTTAGTTGTTTGATCATTTTTGTCTTTTTTAATTGTAGGTCTCTGTGGAAGAACTAGAAAACAGTATTAGTGTAAAAATAGCTAAAGAAGCTGTAATGAATATAAATAAGCCTGAAAGCCTTTTTAAGCTTACAAATGGATTTCTAGAAACTAAAGTATATTTTGCAGGATTACCTCGGAAAGCGGAGAATACCCTCATTAAACCGGTAATGATCCAAGCTTCTACCATTCATCATGGATGAATTCCTCTTGTCCATAATAGATTTGAAGATGTGTTTTTCTGAGAGTCAAAAGGAGTTATTTTGTTGAACGTACCAACTGTGACAACTTCTATTGAACAAGGAAAGATAACATAGCGATCCTTGGAATTATTTTAAGGAAATAAGAAAATAAATGTAGTGGTTTTGAGCCCACTTAAATCCCCAGCATTACTCATGGGGAAGTAAATTTTTTTCAATTCTCAGCATCAATTCAGTGTTAACATGATAACTGTCCATATTCACCTATTACAAATATAAATATATGTATTTGAGCCCCAAAATACAACATTTTGGAAAAGTCAGTCAAAGAATTTTCTTATGTCTATTTTAGGACTTAAATTTGGGAGATAAAATAGCATATAATGATGGAACTTTAAAAAAAAACTTTGCCGGGAGTATTACTTCAGCCTATCATAAATTGAAGTTATATATAATAGATGATTTTCTGAATATGATGTTTGTCTAATAACTGAGGAATAGGTTTCATGAAGGAGACTAATCACTGTCCTTGAAGAGTTTTAAAAATTTCATTTGAAGTCATGGGCCTGTCAATTATATTCACTGATTTAACTTAAATATTTACCATTTTATATCCATCTTTTACTCATGGCAGTTCACAATTACCTTAACTTTTGAAAGATTTCTGCAGTATGATATAAAACCTAAATTAGTTAACCCATGTCAGAGTGAATGCATCTGTTCCTTTGAAATTGATAAATCAAGACATTTTAAAAGTAAAATAAATTATTAAAAAACTATTGATGGAATAACTACTATGGGTCTTGAGTCTGGCTGGTTGCTTTGATGGAGACGGAAAAGTGCATACACTTTTGTTTCTGAAAACTTCAGTGTCTGATGGCAAAACAAACATATATAAATAAGGTTAAAGAAAGCAGCTTACAGCCCAGGGCCACAGCTAGAAGCATATATGGAACTTGAGAGCAGAACAGTTATTTCTCGATGATAGAGAAGAGGCAGATAGGGCTTGAGGGGTTAAAAATCATTAGGATCCCAGTGGAGGTCTGTGGCATAAAGTCACTGTAACGTGAAAAGACTGCCCACCTGAATAATATTAGATAATATTCAAAATATTTAAAGTATTTTAAAATGTCATCAAAGAAAGGTTTTCCCTCTAAATGAAAACTACATCTGTAATCAATGATGCTATGTATGAGTCTGATTTTTTAAGTTTAAGATACACCCCTTGATCTATATTTTATTTTATTATTTTAGATTTTGTTTATTTATTTGACAGAGAGACAGTGAAGGGGGGAATACAAGCAGGAGGAGTGGGAGGGGGAGGAGCAGGTTTCCCGCTGAGCAGAGAGTCTGATACAGGCCTCCATCCCACGAGCAGGTACTTAATGACTGAGCCACCCAGGCACCCCTTGACCTATATTTTAATTTGATAGATTAACCCTCGTCTAGATGGATGTATACGAGGCTGGAATTTGATGGATCAAGGAGCTTCAGGAATAAAGGAAATTATTCAAGAAAAACAAAATAAGCATTGTTTTGTCACTGTGGAGAAAGGTTCCTACTATCCAGGTTCTGGAGTTGCTCAATTTAGCATAGAATATAGTAAGTAATTTCTCATTTTACCTCTCTTTTCTCATTAGTGACTAAATTTATTCATTGGCAAACAGTAATATTTCTTTTAGTAAACATTATTGGAACTTAACTATGTGCCAGCATAGTGTTAGGCTTACTCATATTGTTATATATTTTTTATTTACATTTTTGCAGTATGTTGGTGGGAAGGTAGTAGAATATGCTTATGTTATTACTTAAGGATTACCTTTAAAAAAGGTTATTGACACCTAACTGGATTAATTGCAAGTAAATTCAATTAACCTATTTTAAGGTTCACCAATTTCTCAGTTGAGTCGACTGATTAATGCTTCAAAAGGATTCATCTTCATTTCTAGAATTGCAGTTGTTTCTTAAAATGCCCAACCCTTTGTTGAAGTTTCCCATCTATGTATACACATTATCCACATTTTCTACTTGAGCCTTCAACTAATTAATCATAATTATTTTAAATTCCCTGTCTGATAGGTCCATTATCAATGTCATGTTGATTGCTTTGTCTGTTGACCGTATGTTATTTTTCCTTGTTTCCTTCGTTATTGCATGATTTTTGGTTTAAAAGGTAAGCATCGTATGTAGAACAGCAGAGATAGATAAATAACATATGTCTGGAGATGAGCTTATTTCTGCTTTTGATAGGCCTTTTATAAAGTGGTTGAATCAGTATAGTCAAGAGTTGAGCTGCTTAAGCTTTCTGGTTTCCATGAGTACCCTTCAAATTCCTTTATTGTTACCTTGTACTTAGGGTAGTGACTGGTTTGTCTGGATTTTTCTTAATAGCTGATCTGTCCTTAGCTTAGGGATTCTGTTTATGATATGCCTCAAGAAAGTGTTTCTCCATGGTCTTTCTTCATCCCAAAAGAATGCTCTTGTTACTTGACATTTGCTAGCATGGTGGCCGGGTCTGGGGAACATTCTCTAATGTTCTGAAACAGATTCAGTTTTTGGCAAGTGTTGTATCCCTGGGTCTCGGGGGTGTGAACTTTTCCTTGTCCCTCTCCCAACCACCTGTTGGGGAGGTAGCTGATGATCAGGACTCCAGATGTTTTTCTGCTCTTTCTCTATGGTAAATGACTTATGGTTGGTTGGTTTGTTTTTTCCAGTTTCTTTTCCCTAACCTGTAGATGTAGTGAGTCTTTGCATGTGTTCTAATCGCAACAATGTTTGTTGCCTTTTCCCTAATGTTATAAGGCTTTTGTTGCATGGAGAAGACAGAGAAGGAATGGACATACATCTTTATATCTTTATGTGATTAATTCTGTAGGAGAAAATCTTAGATTATGTCCATCAAAGGTTATGCAAATGTACAGTTCCTACTGCTCAGTTAGATTCTCTTCCAAAGATGTTTTATTAATTTATACTTCTACCAACAGAGTAAGAAAGTGCATACTTGAGATTTGTTTCCAACCTGAGAGTTGAAAAATTAAAACTTGTAGTTTTAAATATCACTGTCCCAATTTCTGCTGAAGTTAAATATCTCTCCACATGTTTATTAGCTATTTTTATAACTTAATTGTCTTATTGGGTTCTTTGTCTTTTTCTGTTTAAGAGTTAATGATTTGAGTTACTAATTCTTTATATTATAAATTTAGTCTTTTTTTTTTAATATTTTATTTATTTGACAGAGAGAAACACAGTGAGAGAGGGAACACAAGCAGGGGGAGTGAGAGAGGGAGAAGCAGGCTTCCCGCCGAGCAGGGAGCCCGATATGGGACTCGATCCCGGGTTTCCGGGATCATGACCTGAGCCGAAGGCAGTCGCTCAACCAACTGAGCCACCCAGATGCCCCTATAAATTTAGTCTTAATCTGGTATCTCTGCTTTAAGGAAAATTATATTTTAAATGTGTTTATTTGTAGTCTAAAAAAGTATTACTACAGTTTTAAAGAAGAATATTACACTAGTACTTTTTGTGTTCCTAACATAAAGTAATGGAATGTCTTTAACTTTTGTTCTGATATGAATGATTTTTTTAAAAAAAATGTTTCAGTTGGGATTGATGACTGAATATAAGAAAAAACTAGGCCCACAATAATTTGCAGAAAGGAAAAACTCTCTGAAAATAAAATAAAAATAAGAGTTCTGTTGTATCTGAAAAAAAATTACTTTCATAAGTAATTAGTTATTTCATGGATAACTTGAAAGTGACCTACTTTTAAATTAATATTTAATGTTCCATTATAATTTCTGTACATTTGCATGTTTATTTTAGTTTGAGTTTGTTAATATAGTAAATTTACTTATTTCAAAATGACATATATATATATACATATATATATATTTTTTTTCCCTTTCCTGGGTGGGAGTTATGAATGGGGATGTATTATGAATGGGGATGCCTAGGTAGCTTGGTTCGTTAAGTGTCTGCCTTTGGCTTAGGTCATGATCCCAGGGTCCTGGATTCAAGTCCTACATTAGCCTCCTTGCTCAGCAGGGAACATGCTTCTCCCTTTACCTGCCATGTTCTCTCTCTCTCTCTGACAAATAAATAAATAAAATCTTAAAAAAAGATTATAAATGAACACTGTGATAGCATTAGATGTGGCTAAATGGAAGATCATCATGTCAAGGAGAAAATACTTTCTCCATTCACATTCACTTTTTCAAAACCTACATGTGGTATTTTATATTACTTCATATTAAATAAGGAAGGCTTCACTGAAAATGTGAATTAATTTTTTAAAATATTTTATTTATTTATTTGAGAGAGACAGAGAAAGCATGAATGGGGGAGGGGTGGAGAAAGAGGGAGAATAACAAACGAACTCCCCGCTGAGTGGGGAGCCTGACTAAGGGCTGGATTCCAGGACCCGGAGATCATGACCTGAGTCAAAGTCGGATGCTTAATCGACTGAGCTGCACAGGTGGCCCAGTATTTTTAGGAATTAAACTGTTTGGAAAACATATCAATTCAACTGTTGAGTGACTACTGTGGAAAACAAAGTGGTCCTAGAGACATGTAGGGCTTGTACTACAGTGGGATAGACAATTAACATAGTAATGAAGAAAAAGAATATTAACTATTATGACGAGAGGATCGCAGAAGAGTCCCTGTTAGAATTTTAGAGTTAACTGTTGATTTCAGAGTATTTCTCTACTATCATACTATCTAATCCCCCTATTTGTGTAAATCATATTTTTCTTTCCCACTGCTTTGAACCAACCCCTATATGGATGAGGAATGTTCCCTGAAAAACATTACTATAAATTTGTTGAATTTCCTTCTAAGTTTGTCCTTTAAAATCTGACCACTCTGAGACTGGACCAGTAGTGAATATGGAGGCAGAAAGAGTATTTGTAAAAGAGCAAACAGGAGAAATTCATAATAATATGAAAACCATATCTAGAATTTTATTCTAGGAAGACCAGAAGGCTAGGGCTCCACTTATGTGTTTCTTGCCTGCATTAAAAAACAAACAAAAAAAATGGTTCTTTTTTTCCCCCCCAGGTTTTACATTATTTTTCTCAGGTTTTCTCCTAAGGATGGAGAATGAAAATCTTTAGTATTCCGCAAAAGTGGCTTTGAGTAGCAGTAAGATTGTAGTAATTCCTCCTGGCATACTTTAGGAGTACACTGATCCTGCTTCTGTTTGGTTGGTCAAACAGGTAATATATCCAATCCTGAGGACTGGCAGGTGAACGCATCCTTGAACATTCGCCCGTCCACGGGCACTGGTGTCATGTTCGCCTTGGTTTCTGGCAGCAGCGTGCCCTTTGCCTTGTCCTTGGTAGACTCTGCCTCTGAGAAGCTTCAGGTAACTTCCCTAAACGCTTGTGATTCTTGCTTTGTTTTTTATCTGTAAATGATGATTAAATGAGATAACATGTAAAGTATTTGGCACAATCCAGCCCATCAATAAGGACTCAAAAAATGTCCATTATTATTACTTTTTTGCTGGCTCATTTCCAAGGTCTGTTTGAGGAAGCAGAGAGGAGAAACTGAAAAGCCTGTTAGATCAGGCCGACTCACGCACAGGCCAGCCTTCCAGGGTACATAGAGATCCACCTTTCTTTAAGTCCTTGAACTATTATGGGAGTCATGGTCTGTACTAACAAAATAAAAGTGAGTCTGATTGAAATTCATTCTCAGCGATTCTGTGCCTAATTACAATATTTTGTGCTCGTTGGCACTCTTAATCTTTCCTCCCATGAGTAAATTAGGAAGGACTGGAGAAAACTAAAACCAGTCCACCTGGCTTATGGCTGGCAACTCTAATTTGAAATTAGGAGGAAGAACAGGAAAAGACTCTTGGATAAAAGGAAACACGAGCATTATCAGAAGATCTGTATTATTCAGCCTTCTCCTAGAGGCTAATAGTTCTGACCATGTGTCATCCACACTGGATTCCAACAAGTTACAGCAAGAAGCTTGCGTTTGTGCCAAGGTTGGCTTGGATGTTCTCATATCTTTTAGAAAGAAGCATGTGATTGAATAATGTATGTAGCAATGAAAAGGTGTGTTGTTTTCAGCTTAACAGTGATTGCAGGGAGCTTCTGGTAGTTAGGCATAAGCCATCTAAGGAGATCCTGCCTAGTTTTTATCTCCAGTCTTCCACAGGGACTTGCTACGTTTAGATTCCAACTTTTTGTTAGTTTTTTTTTTTAAAAAAAACAAAATGGAAATCCTATCTTCAGCACTATATCCCTGCAGTAGAGGAAATTAATGCGTGCCATGGCTTTGATATTTATTTTATCTTTTCTGTGTTTGACTCCATGGCTCCTTCTTTGTTTTCTCCATGCCAGGTTGCCTTCTCAAGATCTGTGTACAATATTTCATAACATTATTCCACATACTGTTGATCATTCTGGAACAGTTTGTCAGCTGACCAATTTAAGATTATTAGTGAGTTTGAGGATATGGATATGTAACTGACAGATTTCCTCAAATAACTGGTATCTGTGAAGTATAGACTTGGATTCCTAAGTAAATACTTCAGACTGTTTTTCTACCATCTCATAACACCCATGTTCCTAGTTTTTATTTCCTTTTATTTTTTAAGGTTTTATTTATTTATTTGAGAGAGAAAAGAATAAGCAGGGGTGGGGATAGGCAGTGTTGAGGGGGAAGTAGGCTCTCCCCCGAGCAGAAAGCCAGACGTGGGGCTCAATCCCAGGACCCTGGGATCATGACCTGAGCCAGAGGCAGACGTTTAACTGACTGAGCTACCCAGGTGCCCTTGATTTTATTTTCTTTTTACATTTCCTGTATCCACATATAAGTTATATGCATAGATCACTGTCAACAAGTTGAGTAATTTTGTGTCTCAGTGGTTTGAAAAGTTCAGCAAAGTGAATACTTTCTCTCTTTGGGAATATCTTCTGTACCTTACTGCTGGTGACCCCTGGCTTTCCTCTCTCAGGACTTTTTCACTCATTTTGTCCCGAGTCTTACAGGATTGCTTGTGTGGCACACAGAAACCTTTCAGTCTTGCTGGCATGTGCTTACTCAAGCACTTGAAATTTTCCAAGCCTTTCCCCCAGCCCCCAACAAAGAGTGATTCAACTCCTTCGTTTTTCACATGTAAGTTTTGAAGTTAGGAAGGCTCACAAACAGAAAAATAGTGCTTAAGGCACTACTTAGGTTCCCATCTTTGGTAAAACAACTTGGTGTATTGAATTTTCAGAAGCCACTATTCATTTCTATCTTAGCTGAACTTCAAATTTGTAAAACTAATGTATTTTTAAAAATTATGATGTGACTCAAAAGTCACTCTTAATGCATTACCATTAATACTTGCTTATATTGCATCTTTGCTCTGATTTTCAGAATATCCTGGTATCTATTGAAAATGCGGTAATATATCGGATGGAGGCCATAAGTCTGTGTTCCAGTCAACAATTCCATCTGGAATTAAGAGTCAACAGAAAGAGTCTGGAGCTGTTCACTCCAGTTAAAAAAGACACCATCTCCTCTGAAAACCTTCAAAGACAATTGACCATTTTGGACAAAGCAATGAAAGGGACAGTGACCACTTATCTGGGTGGTCTTCCAGGTAGCTTCTTTTTTTCTTTTTCCAAAATTATCTTCAAAAAGCTTTAAAAAGTATCTTTTTAATCAAATTGATAGTATTTTAAATATGTAATCTTAGTAAAAGGACCTTAGAAGGGAAGATAAAACTCCAGTATCCATTTTTCGTTTCCTGAGGATTTATATTGATGTTTTATTGGTATATTTTGTTTATTTTTTAATGGTGAACTAAAACTAACTAAGTTTTATTGCATTTGACTATCTGAGTCAAAAAGTGTTTATTATTTTAGTTCATCCTCACAGTAGTCTTGTGAGTTCAATCTTTGTTCTTTTTTTTAAAAAAGTTATTTATTTATTTGACAGAGGGAAACACAGCTAGAGAGGGAACACAAGCACGGGGAGTGAGAGAGGGAGAAGCAGGCTTTCTGCTGAGCAGGGAGCCCGATTTGGGCCTCGATCCTGAAACTCCAGGATCATGACCTGAGCCCAAGGCAGACCCTTAACAACTGAGCCACCCAGGTGCATCCAGTCTTTATTCTTTAATTCATTCATCATTTACCTTTTATTTATTAAGAACTTACATCCCAGGTAGTAGGGATATAGTAATAAACAAGTAGATATGATCCCTGCGGCTAAGCCCTTTACAATCTAGTATAGAGACAGATATCAAATAACCAATTAGGAAAATATCAGAATAATTAAATTGTGATAACATCTATGAAGGAAAAGTATGACTTGCTTTTAGAGCCTAAAAATGAGGACTTGGCCTGGTCATGTGGGCCAGGAATGAGCTCTCTGAAGAAAAGACTAAGATATAAATATGATGAATTAAAGGGTTAAATTTAAGCAAGCAGTAGGGTAGGAATTGGAATTAATATGCAAGTAAAAAAGGTCTATGTGTGGGCAAAACGGGTTGGATATGCTTGAGGAGTATATAGAAGATGCTCACACACATTGAGCAAGGGAGATGGTAGTGAGGCTGAGAACTGGGTTCGTTGCGGTGAGGCGAGGGGTTTGTAGACCTGGTTTGGGTCCTGAGTCTTATTACAAGAGCCATGGAAGTCTTTTAAAAAAAAAAGTGGGGTGCCTGGGCTCTCTTCACAGCAGAAATTCTGCTTCTCCCTCTGCATGCTCTCTCTTACTCTCAAGGAAATAAATAATCTTTTTAAAGATTTTATTTATTTATTTGACAGAGAGAAACACAGCTAGAGAGGAAACACAAGCAGAGGGAGTGAGAGAGGGAGAAGCAGGCCCTGTTGAGCAGGGAGCCCAATGCGGGGATTGATCCCAGGACCCTGGGATCATGATCTAAGCTGAAGGCAGACACTTAATGAATGAGCCACCCAAGTGCCCCAATAAATAAAATTTTTAATAAAAAAAAATTTAGACATGGAAATGGTATATTAATCTTATCATTTTAAAAACCCACTCTATGTGATGGATGGAGATGGACGCATGAGAGACAAAAGTGGTGAGATGAGCTCGTGACTGCTGAAGTAGTCCAGATGGAGAAACAGTTCCAATAACAGAAGCAACAACTATACTACCATCAGTCGGTCCATAATAAACAGTCTGGCATCGTTCAGAGTGCTTTGGAGGGATCGACTTATTTAATATTCAAAATAGAGACAGGTGCTATTATTATGCCCATGTTACAGATGAGGAAGCTTCTGGGCTGGGATGATGGCAGTGGAGATGGGCACAGCGATTAGACGGGAGATGTATGTGAGAACATTAATAAGATTTAAGGATTGAAAGGCAGGTATAAGGGTCCCTTTCTTAGGTAGTCCAGCATGAGCAGTTGCGTGGGTGGAGATTCCGTTTACCATAATGGTAAGTTGGGGAAGTAAGATGGGGACAGTAAGATGGGGAAAGTAAGATGGGGAGTTGGGGAAGTAAGATGGGGACAGTAAGATGGGGAAAACAGGAGGGAAAGCACATTCATCTCTGACCTAATATGGAAAATATGAAATTGGTGTCAGCATTTTACTTTAAATGGCAAAAAGTAATTGAGGCAGAAAACTTTTGAGAAATATTTTCAAATACCATTTGCAGGTTATTCTCATAGGAAAATTCTGAGTTTGATGTCTGGACTTTTAGTAACCTTCGTTTTCTTACTTTTAACTGCTCAGGGCCTTCATTTTGCATATATGGAATTTTTTTCTAGGTTTTTGTGGAATAGAAGTAAGTATGCTCTAAAAGTTACGGATAGATAGATAAATAGATAAGTTAGAAAGTTACTTAAATTACTGTGGTTTATTATCCGAAGAATAATTATAGTTCAAATAAATGAATTATATATTGAAATCCACCTATACTACCTTATTTGCAGATTAGTTGAATGCCATTTTAGTAAATCAGACAAACAGTGAAAGAGCTGAAAAGAAGTAAAGCTATCAAAATTTAATGGTTCCAGGACTTTCGCACCAACACTGAAGATTGACTTCCTGCTTAAAGAATGAGGAGAATTGAGTAGAATGGACAATTGAGATATTAGGTGTGTAAACATTGGGATAGGTAAATTACCAGTTGATATGCAAAACAGGCATATTCAGTTCTATTTATGAATTAAAAATCAGGGGAAATTGATGATTCTGAGGATTTTTATAATAGTGGCATAACCTTGATGCTCAGCCAGACTTGAAAGGGTTTCATAAAGAATGCTATGAGTCCCTAGAAAAGTATACACTTTATTCACTGCATTGACAAATTAAAGGTGGAAAATTTGAACTGTATGTTTTTTGCATAAGGTACTAAGAAAGAAAAGTAAAGACTGAAAAATGTCTGTTGGGATCTAAATTCATGGGGAGGAGATGCCAAGAAAAGAAGCAAGTGGAGAGATGGAGGTTATTAAGATGAACCCTAGTTCTTAGGAATTCAAGGGTGTTACTCAAGTATGAAGTGTGATGAGGAGAGTGAAAGTGTTGAAAGGCCCAAAGACTCTAAACTATTCACTGAAACATTATTAAAATTATTTTTTTGGACACTAAACAGTACATAAAATGAATTCCCTATCGAGCTGTTTTTGGAAAAATAGAGAAATCTGCTTTTATTCCAGCAATAATAAAAGAGATACATTAATCATGGCATTTTAAAAGATTTCCATGTAGCTATAGTTTGGAGTTGAAAAAAATGAGTTAACAATGCTTAAACTTGGGGCGCCTGGGTGGCTCAGTTGGTTGAGCAACTGCCTTTGGCTCAGGTCATGATCCCGGAGACCTGGGATCAAGTCCCGCATTGGGCTCCCTGCTCAGCGGGAAGCCTGCTTCTCCCTCTCACTCCCCCTGCTTGTGTTCCCTCTCTCACTCCCCCTGCTTGTGTTCCCTCTCTGGCTGTGTTTCTCTCTGTCAAATAAATAAAATCTTTAAAAAACAAAACAAAACAATGCTTAGACAGTTGCTCAGATTTAAAAAGAAAAGGATAAAATAGAACATCACAGGTAAGAATATGCTTTTTATTCTTTTTAAAGTGTGTTTATATATCTAAGGTTTGAATAAGACCGATTGTGTTTATGAAATCAGAGGAACTCATGACATGCTGAATCCAGTGCCAAGCACAGTATCTTATATACTTTATATAAATTTATTGAATAATTACATTATTGATTTTTCTTTATGATTAGAATTTGCTTGGAAATGAGAAGTCTGAATAGTTTCTCTAATTGTAAGCCAGCAAGATGCCAGAAGTCTTGGGCTAATATTTTAATATTCTGTTTTTACAGATATTCCATTCGGTGCCACACCAGTGAATGCCTTTTATAATGGCTGTATGGAGGTGAACATTAATGGTGTTCAGTTGGATCTGGATGAAGCCGTTTCTAAGCATAATGATATTAGAGCTCACTCGTGTCCAACAGTTTTGAACAACACAAAGAATTCTTAAGGCTTCTTTCCTGTGCTGACAATATACTTTTCTTGTGTGTAATTTTACTTATGTTTCAGTGGTAGCTGAAGGGTTTTACCTGCAACATGCAGACCTTGATTATTTTGTGGTACTTTGACTTTCCTGGAATTTTATAAAAGGTCCCTTTTCAAGAACAAGATCCTCTTATGGTACAAATCACATTTAAGAATTCTTAACTCTATTGCTGCCTAGAAATTAAATAATGAAATACATAAACATTTCTAATTGAATTTTTTGCTACAAATGACATTTCCTCCTTTTTATGTTTGTAAAAGTAAAATTTAATTTTATCACCATGAGCTAGTGCTGAAATATCTGTGTTTTTTGAAAGGCAAGGAAGTAAAACAAACATGCATGGGACTAAATACTATTGATCACAGCAGATACTCTTTTATTTTTATTTTCCCTAGTGAGGGCAGAAGGAGAGACAGCAGCCTTACTAAGAATGAATTGAGTGGAAGGCTTTAAAGCTTTACTCCAAAAGCAGTTCCTCAGGGGGACTTTCATTTAGCTTTACATTTGAACCAGTAGCTTTCCTGCATTACAAAATGAGTAGGACAAATTTTCCCGGGAACACATGAATCTTGCTCGTTAGTAATTGGATTTTATGAGGATGAGACCCTGGATTGTGCTGGAATGGGTGTTGAAACCTGGGATGGGTACAGTTCTTAAGTTTGGCTGTGAGTTACTTAAGCTCGAGATTAGAAAAGGCAGAACCTTAGATGGGAAGAATGAATGCAAGAATGAATAACATAGAATTGCATAGTTTTCCTTGAATCCGACTTTAATTACCAGAGTAACTTGCCAGATGTGATTGTTGAAGTACAAAAAGAACTCTGAAAGCTAGAACAGGTATAATGAAAGGATAACCACAGAGGGACATAGTCAATATTGTGTCTTTGGAGTAAGGAGGTTAAGAGTGCCATGTACCTATTGATAATGCATTCTAAATGGCCGTTTTAGACTCCCAAACTTTCTAATCACATTAGGTATGGATCAGATATTTCATTGATAGTTTTAGAAAATCAACTTTTTTCTACTACAGATATTTTATAGCATGTAAAATAATAAATTGGTAGATATTATAAATATTTATGTGAATAATATCTGTATTCTGTCAACTCTTTGAACAGAACCCGAAATCATATAACATACATGTAAGCTTTCCTGCAGCACAGTGGTTCTTTAGTTGAAAGATACAAAGGTCAAATATATGATCAGTAGCCATGGTTAGTTTCTGGAGCTCAGAAAGGGAAGAAAAGCAGAGGTTACATGTACGGAGTGTTTGACACCTGCCTGAAATTGTGCTAGTTCATCTTACTCGATGGACTCTTTCTCCCAGTTTACCACCATGTACTGTGGGGGATGAATTTCAGCAAGCAACTATGGACAATTACATTGGTGTAAAAAAGCAAAGAAGTAGAAAAAAAAATTTCTGAAAGCCTCTGAAAAGAAAAAAAAAAAGAAATGAGGGGAAAATGAATTTCTTTTGGGGAGGAGTGATTGTGATTCTTATTTAATTATGCCCAGATACAAAAACAACTATAGGGATCAGTTCTATACTTCGATTAGAAACAGAAAGCTTCCAACATGCAGCAATCTTCAAAGAGACTCCGGAGACTCATTTATAAATTTCATCTCTGTTTGAGATGCCTGTACATATGGCTTAGAGAGAGAGGTAGGTGGGGAGGTGTTTCTTACAAACAGAATCATCTGGTAATGATCTTACACATGGGCAACTTGCTGTACCTGGCTTCAGGCTTTCCTAGAGAATTTACATTGAAAATTGGATCTTCTGTTGCAGAACAAGAGAAATCCTCTTTCCTGCTAAAGGTTTAAATGGGGGAATTTAAAATATCCTTCTGTAACTAGGCTCTGGATGGAAAAACCATTTGATATATCTGATCCTCTTCAAGTTGACCTTAAGAGAAGGGTGATTGGGCCAATATTTGAATGACATAGAAAGAATCTAATGTTATTATCTGGAGTTCCTGAATAATGAATAAATATAAAATAGTAAGTTATTTTATATAAATATAAATAATAAGTATAAAAATATAGAAAATTTAATTAAACAGAGTCACATTGAATGAACACACTGAAGGTTGAAGCTAGAGCCTTCAGGGATGAGTGTCTTACTGAGTCACTCTTGTGACTCCTGTACAAGGCAGCCACAGAAGACTAACAGCTAGCTGTTCTAGAAGACAGATGCAGCGGTAGCCTTTTTTTGTACATGTAGCTAGCAGGTTACCAGGCAGGAATGTCTGAAGTAAGAGTCCATGCCCAAATTTGTAACTCTATACTGCTCCTCTATTCTTACTAGTTAACGCATCACTCAGTAAATGCTAATGGTTGGAGTGAACAAATTCTATCCTCAGCCCTACATATAACTTGATGTGTCTTTGATTCTCGGATGATAATATCATCAATTTAATGACTTTGAAGATAAACATGATATTTAATTAAATTCAGGGAATGTTGACAATGGCTCTAAAAACTTTAATAATTAGAACTTTGGGCTACATATTGTCCTAGGAAAACAATGGAGAAGATGCTCTAGTCTTGCCCTGCCATCAAAAAATTCAGTCTAGTTAGGAGATAGCACGGAAATGGGACAAATAATTCAAATATGAGCCTGAGTTTAGTAAGAGCAGCAACAGAGAAAGAAACCGTATGCAGAGGGTTATGGAGAGAAAGAAATGGGTTGCACATGGAAGCTTAGTGAAGTGCTATTTGAATTAGGCCCAATAAAATATATATGAAGTTCCATGTCTCTACTTCCAAGTCCTCTTTCCCACAATATTTTCAGATAGTCTCTCGCACAGAGATCATATTTCACAGTAATTCTCAAAACCTCCCTTATTTCCCCTGTTGATCATTGCATGAAGTACAGATAATTAATCCTAGCTTTCAAGGGCTTTCACCATTAAACCAGTGGATTTCAACCTGAGATGTTTACTAGATTCATTGGCCCCATTGCAGACAACTGAATCAGAAGATTGCCATGGATAACAAGAGTGACAAATCATACGTCTAGCCTCTGGGTTCTTCCCTAACCTCATGCGCTCTCTTCTGTCTCCCATGTGCATGTGAGTTCACATGTACACATACATTAGGGCAGACATAAGGCAAAAACTGAGTGGAAAGTAGAGATAGGAGAAAGGGAGAAAAACAGATATGAGTGAGTGTATGTGAACAAAACCAGGAGGAGAGAAAAGGACAACAAAGAGGAAAGTAAAAGAGAGGAAAGGAGAAAGATAAGAAAACAGATTCACTGAAAGATTTGGTATGGTAGAAAATAAAGAAAGGAAAGAGAAGAAGCAAAGGACACAGAAAGATACTGGGTGAAGAGGGTAAGGTAAAGAAAAAATACAAAAAGAAACGAAATACCTACTTTTTTTAGACACTTAGGCAGGAGTTGGTGACAGTAGTGACATTTAAGAATTAAATAGAAATGAAAAGAGACTGAGATAATGAAGTAGAGATAAAAATTTATAAGAAAAGAAATTTAAAAGGAAAAGGTGAAAGAAGTAAAGGTTAGGAAAGAAGAAAGGGAGAACAAAAGACTAGAGGAGTATAGAAAGAGAAAAAGGTAGAGAAAGATAAACCAAGCATAGACAGAAGGGAAAAATATAAGTGGAAATAAGGAGGGAAAGAGTGCAAGAAGAAAAGCAGGAAAAGGGGCAGACATAGAAATAACAGAAGAATATGTCTGGGAAGAGAAAGCAAAACAAGAACGCAGTAATAATTAAAAGGGAAAAAGAAAGGGATACAGAAATACAGAGTGAGACAAGAAGGAGAGGAGACTCAGCTACTTTATCCAAGGTGAGGCTGGCATCCGTAAGACTTGGTATGGACATGATGTTCCAGGCCCTGGGGGTAGACATAGCTGCTAGCGAGTGTCCACCCCAGAGTGTCCCTGAAGCCGATCATCAAGGGATCCTCTATAGGGATTTATAAGGATGATCTCGTAACATTCTGCCAAGAATGGGTGGAAGGGCTTGCAATCACTATCACTGGCATTTTCTTGCCTTATTTTTGACCTCTTTGAAATTGGGGGTTTAGCCAGCTTAAACCTAAGGGAGTTGTCACCAAAGGAGATTACATCTGGGGAAATGCGGAAGAGAGAGAGATCTCTTCAACATGGTGTGAGGTCGACATTAGAACAGTGAGAACTTTTAAACATATGGTCATTTTAGAATCCAAGCATCACAGGCTATGGCTGGCATACTAATAGTGAGCTAGTTATATAAATATGCAACTCCTAGGAGTATAGGATCCAGTAATATGCCAAAATGACAAGTTTATGAAAGCTACTGATTTAGGGAGAGTGTCCTACCTACCATTGTCCAGGAAGGAGGAATCTTGCTTGACGGGCCCCCTTTTGTAGAATTGATTGTTGAGGTGATTCTGTAGCAATGCCCTTAGTATGTGCTCTCTACCTCCTCAGAAGAGCTCTTCTACATTTCTGACATTCCTCCGTCTTCGTTATAGCCCCCAAAATATGTAGAATAATTAGTCTGGGAATTTTAAGTACTGTTGTTCTTGTTTTCTTTCAGGCCCCACTTTTTTCCTGAATCTCCTGAAGCACAAAACTCTTGAAAGACTTTGGCAAATGCATATGAAACTACAAACAGTAGCTTTTAAAGAAATTTTTCTCATACCAGGCCACTATGAGCTGACCTCACACTCCCTGGTAGAGGTACTTTCCCCTTTGTTGTTGAAAATACTCTGGAAATGCCTGAAAAGACTAGGGATCTGTAGTTGGTAAGCAGTAACTGTTATTTCACTCATCAGTCCAGTCTAGCTTCACAAGAGTTCTGTGCATGGAGCATGGCATCTAGTCATGACTCTCCCTCCAAGAAAGCAAGGATGCCTTCCTCCCTCCTGCTTTTCCTTTCTTCCACCTCTAGTCCTTCCTTTCTTTCTAATGAGGAATACTAAGCCTTATAGGCCCTGATTACTTGAAAGCTATTGGCATGATGCTGTCAAGTTCTCCTGGTGATCACATTGTCCACCCCAGAGGACTACCTGGGGGTTTTTCAAAGGCCATGCAACTGTACATCATTGTGGGAAAACTTCCCAGATTTCTCAGTTAACTCTGTTTTCTGGGCTGAACTTTCCAGGCTAAGCAATGAAGGGTGAAAAATCAGCAAAATCACTAGCTTCTGATCTCTTCACATCATTACCATTATAATTATTTCACTCAATTCTTTTTAACATACGGAATCTGAGCACCTACTAGATGCAATAACTATGGACATATTTAGAAGGCCACAATACATTCTTTCATTCAACAAGTGTTTGTGGAACACATATAATATGCCAAACTTTGTTCTAGGTGCTTGGACTGCATGAGTGAATATCCTTCTGCCTATGCACAAGCATGGTCATGGGAAAGAAAGGAAAAAAGTTTCAATGCAGAAAGCAAAAGTATCTTCTATGACTCTTTGCATGTCATGTTAATTTAAATCAGCCTTTACCTTAGTATTCCCAGATTTCAGGTTACTCTTTTTACTGTTCATGTTCAATTAAAAAGAAAAAAAGTTATGTGGGTCTGGAATTCAGATAGAAACCTCATCAGTAGGTCCAAATGATAACAGTAAAAAGTGACCTTTCAGGCTGGGTATGAACACCTTCATGAATGCAAGGCTCCCTATTTGTTTAAGAAAGTCCCTTAACTCTAATCAGTGTCTTAGTTTGGAAACTTCAAGAAGCAGATACAAAGAGGGTAATATACAGGGATTGTGAACTGAATTGCATGTCCACAAAATTCATATGTTAAAGCCCTAAACCCCAATGTGACTATATTTAGAGATGGGTATTTGAGGAGGCAATTAAAGTTAAGTGAGGTTATTAGAATGGGAACCTTATCCAATACAACTGCTGTCTTCAGAAGAGAGAGACACACCTAGGATGTATGCACACAGGAAAAACCATATGAGGACATAGTAAGCCAAAGAAGAGAGAGGCCCTAGGAGCAACCAGACCTGCTGATACCTTTGGTCTTTAGACTTCCAGCCCCCAGAATCATGAGAAAACAAATTTCTATTGTTCAAGTCACCTGGTGAATGGTATTTTATTATGGCAGTCTTAGCAAACTAATACCACAGGCAAGAGATTCATTGGGAGAATCTCACCTGTGCAGGGAAAAGTGGAAGAGAGCAGGAATGGATAGGGAGAAGCCTCAGGTAAGCCAGGTATGTCTGATACCTGTACAAGGAGAGAAGGAAGTAGGTTGATAGGAAGAGTCTCATATTTCAGTGCAGTACTGAGAAATTTTAAGCTAGGTCAATGAGGACTGCTCGGAAATGTTGCCTCAGTGGATTTCTGCATCAGGCAAGAGTGGCCTGGCAGAAAAACTGTGATGGTGCAGAGTCACGGGCTGGGGGAATCCCGGATGCATCCAGAGAGATAACAAGTTCAGCTATCAATCAGCTGTGTTTTATGCAGTAAGGTCTCTTAAAAGTGGTCTAAAAATAAAAAAAGTGGTCTAAGCTGCATGCTTTCATACCTGGCACAATCAGCTCACTTAGAAAGCTCTAAAAAAAAAAAATCAGAATATCCATACTTAACATTTACTTGATCAAAAGTGACTTAACTGTGTCCCTTTCTCCAACAGTGCCAGTTTCAGGAAAAAGGCAAATTTGAAAATCTTGAAAGATGCATTTATACTATATGCTTTCACCATCACAATTTTAATCAATAGCCCTAGATCATTCATTCATTTTGCAAGAGCAAAAATGCTAATCCACTAAGCACTCATGTTAATATTCATTTAATAAAACAAATAGATTCAGACTCTCTTGTAAATTATGGGAGGGGGAAGGTAAGAAATCTAAAGTATAATTAACTTGCATAATTCATTTAGATGCATTTCCTCTGAAAGTATTAAAATGTCTTTGCTGCTTCCTCTAGGAATTTCTTAAAGCACTGATATATTATGGTTATTCTATATAATTTTCTGATAGCTAATTATGTGGTTTAGAAAGTAAAAAAAGAAAGCCTCTAGAATTTCATTTTCAAATTGACCCTCATTTGTTGACTAGAGATATTTGTTCAAATAAAAATTATTTTCCATGATGTAGTCAGTTATATAGGGAATTATTATTTAATGCTCTGTTCTGCTTTTTAATTATTAAAACCCCTTTTATTTGTTTTTTTAAATGAGCTCTGGCCAGTTTTATTAAAGAAAAATTTTGCATGATTTACTTTTCTGCAGTCTCTTCTGGCATGCTTTAAATGATATCAGAATGCCTGGATCAAAGATAGCCAAGGCGTGCGCTGTGGTATTTCCCGCACATGGGGCTCAGTCCAGTATCATTACCACTATAGTGATGGACACCAGTTTTAGTCAACAGGGGACATTGTTCCAGTTCAGAGTTCTTCAAGGCTGGGCAATGGCAAGGATGACTAGTTTCACTTTGCCATGTCTGATCATTTTCAGGGTCTACTTGTACCCCAGCACATACTTTCCACTTTTCATAACAAGTTGGATCCTAGAGTTGATGACTCCAGTGATTTTTTTTTTTGTTTTTAAAATTTTCTGACTTTAAATTTATTTTATTTTTTCAGTGTTCCAAGATTCATTGCCCATGCCCCACACCCAGTGCTCCATACAATAGGTGCCCTCAGTACCCACCACCTGGCTCTCCCATCCCCCCACCCCCTCCCTCCAAGTCCCTCAGTTTGTTTCTGTGTCCAGAGTCTCTCATGTTTCGTTTCTTTCCCTGAATTACTCTACTTCCCATTTACTTTCCTTCTCCTACTGTCTTCTATATTACCCCTTATGCACCACAAGTAAGTGAAACCATGTGATACTTGACTTTCTCTACTTGGCTTATTTCACTCAGCATAATCTCTTCTAATTCAGTCCATATTGCTACAAAAGTTGGATATTCATTCTTTCTGATGGAGGCGTAGTAGTCCATTGTCGTAGTAGTCCATTGTATATATGTATCACATCTTCTTTATCCATTCATCTGTTGAAGGGCACTTGGCTCTTTTCACAGTTTGGCAATTGTGGCCATTGCTGCAATGAACATTGGGGTACATATGGCCCTTTTTTTCATTACATCTGTATCTTTGACTCCAGTGATTTTTTGACTGTTTTGTGGCCACCATATTGGTGCCTTAGGTGTGGGATTGCCACCAAGGTGGCCAGAAGCTAGAAAGGATAAAATCCCTTTTATTGAAAAATGAGTTTAAGACCTCTTTGGAGTGGACAAGATGGGAGATACTAAATAATTCAAATAATTTGTAAGAGAAAAAGTTTTAATTAATAAACTTGTGTTTCTTAAGGTAGCTTTTAAAGCTATTATAACTTACATTTAATTTGCCTGACTAGAAACTAGAAAGTGTCAGACTATCAGATCCAGAAAAATGGCTTTGTGTCCATGGTAAGGTAGTTACGAAAAGGACGTATATTTCAAAATTATCCTAAGGATTCTCTATTACTCTACATATGGCATTACTCTGTAATACCTCAAGCTGAAAAAATATTTAGCTCCATCAATTGCATGATAAAATGCACTATATATAAAGTGTATCTTAGAAAATCAGCTCAAAATATTTATTATGAGTTGTCCAAATTCGATACTATAATCAGATGCCTTTCATTTTTGTTCTTAGATTTTAAAGTAGCCCTTCGCATCCACTTTTGTTCCCTGTATGCTTTCAGTGTAGTACATAGTAAAACCCATGGCAACTAGGGACAAAATGACAAGTTACTATGCACCCTCAGTAGCTTTCTCTAATGCCTACCTTTTTCCACATTCCACATCTGCAAAATTCTCCCGTCAAAAGAGTAAGAGTAAATCCTCAATATAGACAAAAGAGATGAGTCTGGTTAAGCTCATTTTTATTTTTTTATTTTTTTTTTAAGATTTTAAAAATTTATTTGACAGAGAGAAACACAGCGAGAGAGGGAAGGAACACAAGTAGGGGGAGTGAGAGAAGGAGAAGCAGGCTTCCGGCTGAGCAGGGAGCCCGATGTGGGACTCGATCCTGGGTCTCCAGGATCATGACCTGAGCCAAAGGCAGTTGCTTAACCAACTGAGCCACCCAGGAGCCCCTGGTTAAGCTATTTTTAAAACAGACTCCCTCCCTGGCTACTAATTGCTTTGTTGTATATTTAAGTTCTCTGCAAAGTTTCCAAGGTCCTGGGGCACCTGGGTGGCTTAGTTAGTTTAGGTGGCTGCCTTTGGCTCAGGTCATGATCCCAGGGTCCTGGGATCAAGCCCCACGTGGGGTTCTCCATTCAGCGGGAGCCTGCTTCTCCCTCCCCCTGCTGCTCCCCCTGTTTGTACTCACTCTCTGTCAAATAAATAAATAAATAGAATTTAAAAAAAAAAAAGTTTTCAAGGTCCTTCATCATCGTATCTTGTTCCTACTGTCCCCAGCCATTATTTTCATCTCATCAGTTCAGTGATTCTGTGGCTCTTCACAGGTCCCTTTTAATCTCTTTGTCTTCTTCCTTTCACTTTTTCATTCCATTAAAAAAGCCCTCCCTACTTTTTCTTCACAGTATCTCAAATGCATGCATCCAGTCTTCCTGGTAGCACTTAATCACATTTACCTACTTCCATATACTCTGATTATTTACAATGTAGCCTTCTGTACACTGTAATTTATATGAAAAGAGGAGCATTATCTTTACCCTAGTGCCTGACATTTGCTAAGTAGTAATACATATTTGTTAAATAAATACATTCTTTTTGTTGATGCATATTTTCTTTACTTCCTCTCCAACTTGCGACAAGTTTGCAAACATTTACACACAGGGAAAATATCCACTGTTCTTTTTGAATTCAGGGATGCCTCTGGACTAACTCTGCTTCCTAAAATAACAATGACTTCATGGATACCTGAAAAATCCAGGCTCACGCAAATCGTGAGACACTAGTGAAGGTCAAATGGAGAACAAGCAAAAAGGTGGAAAAGAACAAGGCATTGGTGTTTTTAGTCAGCATTTCTTTGGCACATGGTGATGGGTGTTACGCTTCACCTATTATCTCATCTAAAAGAGAAAGTATCGTTGTTATGAAGTTTTTTGGAGCTGCATGTTTATGGCGGAACATTTGCAGGATATAAAGGGAAATATCGAAGGCTTCTGTGTTTCTGTTTTGTCTGTAAAGAAGGAAGAATGAGCCATTTCTACGTAAGCCCACAACCAGATGATTTAGGGCAAAAGGCATTGCACTCTAAAGAGAGATTATCGTGTAAAGAAGATATTGACATGCAAAGATGCATCCTATTTTCCTCCTCATTCTTGGAATTTCATGTCCCAGGCAAAACAGATGACTAATATTACTGCAGAACAGCCCACATCCACAAATCTTGCCAGAACTGTCTCAAAGGATATCCTCAACTTTCCAATCAACCTGGACATGTCATTATTTTTCAAATACTCTTACAAAGGGAGTGTTTCATCATGGCTTTGACATCCTTGGAAATAACTCAAATGAACTCTACTCAGTCACAAAGGAAAAAAAATCCCCCATTATTTACATTTAACAGACCTGTTTTTACCCCTCCTGATTTAAAAGCCCAGTATCTGACTACATTTTTCTCCTTTTGTACATATATTTTTGCCTACGATACTGTTTTTTCTCTCTGTCTGCCTTTGAAGATAGACTCATATTTCAGTCTTAATTTTGTTTCAGGTCAGTAAAGTCAAAACAGAACTGTAACGACTTTGGCAGAACATGTCCTGAGCTTTGAGCATCCTATTTCTCTTCTTCGCTATTGTTTTTTACTAACGTTGACTGCGTGCTTTTCAGGCTCTCATATTCGCTCATTATTTTTTCTTTTTTAATTGAAGTCAAATTCACAGAACATAATATGAGCCATTTTAAAGTCATTTGGTGGCGGTTAGTGCATTTACAACATACTCGCTAATTCTTTTGTTTCTCTCTCATTGACTATAAATTTAACACAATTTTTTTTATCTCCTAGTAACTGAGTTCAACTCTGTGCCTTCAGCTTTCATGGGATAAGCAGTGTCTAAATTCTCTGAGAAGGCAGAGGCTTCACAGACTACCTAATTTTCCACTCTTCTGTACCACTCTTCTTTCTCCGTGCAGAGGTAATGTGGTGTTTTTCCTGTCCCATTGCCTCCACTTCGCTGGTATCCCGTGCCACCGAATACCCTGTGTTCCTTGCATTCTTAATAAGTCCTTTCTTCTTTCAGACTTTTTCTCCTGGTCTAAAGCTTATTTACAATTCCTCCATTCTGTAAAAGGCTTTTAGTCCACTCATCTCTTGACTGCTCCTGGTCTTTCTAAACTTCTCAATAGAGTAACCCATATTCTCTTGTTCATTTTCTTTTATTTTTTTAATCTTAAAATATTTTTTTTTCTTTTTAGTCATTTTCAAAAGTCATCTGCTTACAGTTTAACCCACGGCCCACATTAGCTAGTCCACTCAAACTGTTTTTGTAAAAGTCACCTCTCATTTACGAAACTGGAGATCTTAATCATAATTCTCAAAGACCTTTTAACCAAATTTGATCCTGCTGACCAGGGCCTTCTCTTTGATTTGAAACATTTGAAACCAAACAGTCTTTGGTTTTTGTGTTATGTCTCTTTCAGGATTCTTTTCCAACTTCTATGAATTTTTTTCTTTTTCTTTTGGCAACTCTAGGAAAGTCATCCTTTAAATATGAATCTTTCCAAACTTCATATTTGGCTTTCTCTTCACTTTATATACTTGCATGGTTGATTTCACAATCTCTCAGTGCAGAAGATGTATCCTGTCTTCTCTTTTGGTTGTTTCACAAACTGAATAAACAGCTCTGACAACAAATGAGAATGAGCTTTTGTCTTTTGAAGGTTTGGAAGCATAACCTGAAGTCGCTCACCCTGAGCACAAAACTACTTTGAAGTTCTGAGTTTTATCATAACGCAGGTAGATTTTATATTGTAATTTAATTGTATTTATCATTGTTTAATTTGAAAAATTATAACTAAAATGTTGGATGAGGTAATTTGTTCCTTGGGAATTATTATTATTTTTGCTTAAACATACCATGTCCTCTTGGTCCCTCTCCATCTCTCTGGGAACTGGGGACCTGGTGTCCGTGTATGACAAAGAGAGGCATGGAAGCTGTCCTTCAGCACCTCCTTTGAGTTCCTGCTGCATCTAGTGGAGTTCATTTTATATACAATTTTACTATCGTTCTAGTACCATCCAGCCCTGTCAGGAAAGTACCCACCCCCCACCCCGGTGTAGAAGATCCATTTCTTTCTCCAAAGTTTCTCAAATGTCGCTGACACAATGAATTTGAAGGTGTGGCACTCAATAAAGGTTTGATGTACCTGATGGCTATTATTAAAAAAAGTAACTACAAATTGATATTAACCATTCTTGTTCATAAATTTTCTCAGTTAACCCATCACGTGCTACTTTTGCATTTGCCACAACCTCTTCTCTCTACGGATTTTCTGCATCTACATATTCTGAAAACCATCTTCTTAAACTTTTCCTGGAAATGGAATTCTTTCAGCAAGAACTACATACCGTGAGTGTAGTGAAAGTTTGTTTTCCCATTACCAATGCTTGAAATCACTTGCCCTATAAACTTGCTGCCTTGCTGAGTATACATACCCTTTTTGTGCATATTCCCTTTTGAGAGGTCAAACTCTTTGGAGATGATTTCCAAACGTGTATCTCTGGCCTGACTTCTGTCGAGCTTCTGTTCTGTATCTCCAGGATATCCCCAACAGACACCTGGCATTTTGAAATTAACGGAGCCTGAAATTGCACTTTTTATTAATTCCTACAACTCTGTGTTTCCCCTGCTCTGTTCTTTAGCTTAAATAAAAGGCTCATCATTCACTTGGGCACTTTCTTCCAGATCCTTCTTCTGTGACCTCATGCTTTTCTCTCCTCGCCTCCCTCGTACATACCCGTTTAGTTACCAGGTCTTTTCAATTCGACCACTACAATATTTGGGGGATTTGTTATCTCTTCTCATTCACCACTGCTGTTCTTCTGCCTGATGCTCGGCTTCTCTCTCACTTGGGCTCTTGAATTTCTTCTTGCCTGTGTTTCCAGTGTCATGCTCCATATCGACTTTCTTCTATGCATTTCACAATTCAGCTAACTCTAGATGTACTTATTTTCTGAAGAACTTATTTACTGAACAGCTGCTTTATGACTAGCTTTACAATAAATACTGGGGATAGAAAGAAAAAGCACCAAACAAGTTTCTGCTCTCAGAGCTTCATTTTAAGCTTTCGCAGATTTCGTTATGCTATTTTCTCTATGTAAAATATTTCCTCACTTGCCCCCTGGTGAACTTTTATTTATTCTTCAAGTCCACGTTTAATGCTCTTTCTGTGAAGACTTTATTTTATTATTTTTACTTAGAAAGAATAAATCATTCTTGTATGTCTTTTGACCATATATATAGCATAAATATATGTATTTATTTATTCCAGTATAGTTAATGCACAGTTATAGTCACTTCAGGTGTGCAATATAGTGGTTCAACAATTCCATGTATTTCTCAATGCTCATCAAGATAAATGTATTCTTAATTCCCTTCACCTATTTCATCCATCCCCCCTTAGCCCCTCTGGTAATCATCATTTTGTTCTCTATAGTTAAGAGTCTGTTTCTTGGTTTCTCTCTCTCTCTTTTTCTCTTTGTTCATTTATTCTGCTTCTTAAATTCCACATATGAGTGATATCATGGTATTTTTCTTTCTCTGACTGGGCTTATTTCACTTAGCATTATACTCTCTAGCTCCATCTACGTTGTTGCAAATGGAAGGATTTTGTTCTTTGTTATGGTTGGGTAATATTCCATGATATATATTGTGGAATATATATATATATATATATATATATATATATATATATATATATATACCACTTCTTCATCAATCAATGGGCATTTAAATACTTCCTTAATTCGGCTATTTTGTAAATAATGCTGCAATAAACATAGGGGTGTATGTATCCCTTCAAATTAGTGTCTTTATATTCTTTGGGTGAATACCAAACAGTGCGATTGCTGGATCATAGGGTAGGTAGTTTCATTTTTAATTTTCTGAGGAACCTCCTTATATACCAGTTTGCATTTCCACCAACAGTGCCCAGGGTTCCTATTTCTCCACATCCTTGCCAGTACCTGTTTCTTGTAGTCTTTGATTTCTGACAGATGTGAGGTAATATCTCATTATAGTTTTAATTTGCATTTCCTTGATGATGAGTGATGTTGAGCATGTTTTCATGGGTCTGTTGGCCTCTGTAGTTCTGCTTTGCAAAAAGTCTATTTAGGTCTTCTGCCCATTTTTTGATCAGATTATTTGATTTGTGGTGTTTAGTTGTATATGTTCCTTATATATTTTGGATATTAACACCTTAATGAAGTTTATTGGCAAATATCTTCTCCCATTCAGTAGACTGCCTTTTTGTTTTCTTAATGTTTTTTTTTTCCTGTGCAGATGCTTTTTATTTTGATGTGTCCCAATAATTTACGTTTGCCTTATTTTCCTTACTTTAAGGGAAATATAAAAAAAAAAAATTGTTGCTATAGTTAGTGTCAGAGAAATTGTTGCCTGTTTTCTTTTCTAGGATTTTTATGGTTTTAAGCCTCAAATTTAGTTCTTTAATCCATTTTGAGTTTATACTTGTGTCTGGTATTAGAAGTGGTCCAATTTCATTCTTTCACCTGTAACTGCCCAGTTTCCTCTGTTCCATTTATTGTTTCATTTATTGCCTTTTCCTGATTGTATATTCGTGCTTCCTCTGTTGTAGATTAATTGGTCATGTAAGCATGGATTTATTTCTGGGTTCTCTATTCTTTTCCGTTGATCTATGTGTCTATTTTTATGCCAGTACTATGCTGTTTTGATCAGTACAGTTTTATAGTGTATCCTGAAATCAGGAATTGTAATAACTTCTGCTTTGTTTTTCTTTCTCAGGATTGCTTTAGTTATTTGGGGTCTGTTGTGGTTCCAAGCAACTTTTTGTATTATTTATTCTCACTCTCTGAAAAATGCTGTTGGTAACGGGATGGGGATTGCACTGAACCAGCAGATTGCTTTGGGTAGTATGGATATTTTAACAATATTAATTCTTCTGAGCCAGGAGCACGGAATATCTTTCCATTTGTGTGTGCCCTCTTTAATTTATTTTTATCAACGTTTTATAATTTACAGAGTACAGGTCTTTCATGTCCTTGGTTAAGTTTACTCCTAGTTATTTTGTTCTTTTGGCATGCATTCTTTTCTTAAAAGAGAAGAGCTGTCTTAAAGGGATGAAGCTTGACAGTCATTTTTATACTATATATCTCTACTGTTCTTACCCAGTATTATTACCTCAATATACTCTGAGTCAATCAGATCACCTTTATTCCACAGTTGAATGAGACTGAGAAGTAATTGATCTGGTTTATCACTATGAAGAGTATTGTAACCTCTAAAGCTCTAGAGTGATCTTTTTCTTCCATTAAAGTTCATTGAAATAAGCTTCTTTTACATAAAACTATTATAAAAGTTATTAACAGATTGTGGAAAGTTACTATATTCAGTGGAATAAAATTATAAATAGAGACCAAAAAGGCATGCAAAGAGAATAGTTCATGAGGCTTGGGAGGCCCAGAGAGAGAGAGAGAGAGAGAGAGAGAGAGAGAGAGAGCTGGATGATTTGGTTCTGGTTCTTTAATGAGGCTTGGATGCTCATATTGCCATTTGTCTATACGAGATGGCTTTTGTCTTAGGTTGGGTTTCCCAGTCTAAGAGGACATTAAACAGGGTCTCTGTGAAATACCTTTAGTGTTAGGTCACTTTCTTCAGTATAAGAAGACAGTAAGCAAGGGATTCATATGCAAGTCATTTATTAAGAAAGCGCTCCAGATAAACTGGTAAGGGAGTGAGGGAAGCAAGAGGAAGAAGGTAAGCAGCAAGGATGCTATTTCAAGCAGGGCTGGTGACAGCCTTATTCAGCGGGGGAATTTTGGAATGTAAGTTACAGTGCGCTGTTTATCCTGACTCAAGGCAAAGTTGCTGGGCTTCCATACTTCATGACTAATCAGTTGTTGGCTTACAGCCATTTTGGGAGGCAGTGGTGATTGTAAACCCTCAAGAACTTCCTGTTCTCTGCGTATGCTGGATAGGATGCTTCACTAGCTCAAGGCCTTCCTTGAAGAAGGTGGCTGAAGTGGCCTCTGGGACTATGAGACAATAAATCTCTGTTCTTTCAATCCACCAAATTTGTGGCAGTTTGTTATCATGGCCATGGGAAGCGAATATAGATTTTATTAAAGAATCAGAGGACAAAAGAGTACTGTATCCAAAGCTATACGACTTTCTAAATACTTAGTATCAACTTCCATAATCAATCACATCTTGCTTTTGGATTGCTCTTCGAGCAGCACTACTCACATATATTCGTGTAACAAATGCCCATTCTGTGTAAATAATATCTTAAATGAGTTTCTGTACTTGCAGTCAAAAGAACATTGACCAAGATTGCCTCTATTCTTCTCCTTAAGACAGCAGCCATGTGTTTCTGAAGGTGACCAGTGCTCCTTCCTTGATATTACTTCATAGTCAGATCTTTTAGATGCCCTTCTTCTTCATGAGGCTGAAGATTCAGGAGATTTTAGATTTGTAGCCCTGCCACTGGCAGCTGCCCCTGACTTTCCTGTTGAACCAAAGTCACCGTGACTAAATTAAAATTTTCTAGCATTGGCAGGCAATTAAATGGTGGACTGTCTTAGTTGTATTCCCACCTCCCTTAATTATTAAGTCCTTTAAGAGTGTCAAGATTCCATCAGGTGTTCAACTTGTTTTATTCTGTTAGTTTACTGGGTTTGTTTTGTTTTCCATAATAGATACTCAGATAACCAAAATAATAGTGTTTATCTAAACTTTGGGCTAGATAATTTCCATCTCTACTCAATGTATTCTTTTCCTTCTACATTAGGATATTTACTTATTAGGTCTTTTTTTTCCCTCTCATTCTGATTTTATATCTGTTGATAATTTTGTATCTTTAAATGTAAAAAGCAATTTGTGGTTGGTGTTCAGTGGAGAAAGGAAAAGAGGAAAATATCTGAGACAATATATTTGAAAGCACTTGCCTTTTTTTTTTTAAGATTTTATTTATTTATTTGACAGAGAGAAATACAGCTAGAGAGGGAACATAAGCAGAGGGACTGAGAGAGGGAGAAGCAGGCTTCTCAGGAAGCCTGACGTGGGGCTCGATCCTGGGTCTCCAGGATCATGCCTGAGCCAAAAGCAGTCGCTTAACCAACTGAGCCACCCAGGTGCTCTGCACTTGTCTTTTCTTAAAACAATATATGAAGATAATAGAGTTAAAATAATTACATTTCTCTCCTTATACTATTAATTAAAGGCAAAAATGTCATCAGTTCATTTAATACTTTCTAAAGTGAGAGAAATCATTAACAGAATTTCACTTCCCTATAGCTTTTGCTATATTTAAATTTTAATTATGTTTTACTTCTGAAAAAAATTTTAAGTGCTTTATAAGAAAAACTTCTGTATTTAAATCAAGAATAATTGCCTCACTAACTTGTGTTTTTAGTTTCCATGCTCTGATCTAGGAAGGAGAATTTTAACTTGTAAATATAAATCTGTTAAAATAATCTTATTATACCCACTCCTTAGTATTAGAAAATTAAATAGAAGAGAGTTAAAACTAAAGTTTGATTTTATGCTTTTGAAAATGGATGCAAACAATCTAAGTGAGAAAAGCGTGATGTCAGGCTGCATGTTTAACATTTCTAATTCATATTGCTTTCACATACCCCATATGTGCACTTAAACTTGTCCATTCATGTACCCAGTTTTTTTTCCCAGTTAGATAAGAGAGGTACCATGGTTATAAAATATCATTTTAACTATAACTTGTGATTTTCAAAATGTATAAAAGACCCAACTTTGAATAGTTGATGGACCTTTTGTATAAGAGATCCAGAATATTAAACAGTTTTGAAACGGGAAATGTTATTTGCTGCCTGTGTTTTTATCAGTTATGTTGGCATGGTTCTGACTTCCAACACAGCCTGCCAGTAAACAAGTGCTTCAGCTCAGATCTGTGGTAGGAAGTTACCACTGCTAACGCTTCCTAAGCTCTTTTGGATAAAATGACGGTGAGTAGAACGAACCCAAACAAATAGCACGTTTTTTTCTCTTTGGGATTTTTTTGCACTGTTTCAAATAAGCTGATATGTGCTCGATTTACCACACGATGGTGCTACACGAATATGTTATAATGAAATCAAGCCCTTAAAAGGCTCCTTTTCAAACTGTATAATGTAAAAACTGAAATTATCCACTTAAAGCTTAAGTATGGCCTGATTCAGTTCTCCATTTCTATGGAACATTTTTCATATTGCAAATATTGTCAATTTATGCCTTTTATACTGAGGTTTCCTCTTCCCCCACCATAGGCTGATAGGATAATTAGTAAACCTTAAAAGCAGGTAGATGCTAACGGCATTGTTTTGGTTTCATTTCTAGTGGAAAGAATTATCAGGCATTTATATTAAGAAGGAAAATAATAGCATTGACTCTTTACCAACCTATAACTCTTACAAACCTTATTATTTCATTTCTATAAAGTGTTTTTTTCTTTTGTATTATTTTTTTAAGATTTATTTATTTATTTTTGAGAGAGAGTGAGAGAGAGAAAGAGAGTGAGCACAGGTCACAGGGGAAGATGGATAGGGAGAGAGAACTCAAGCAGACTCCTCGCTCAGCACAGAGCCTGATGTGGGGCTCCACCTTACAACCCTGAGATCATAACCTGAGCCGAAACCAAGAGCTGGATGCTTAACTGACTGAGCCACCCAGGAATCCCTAAATAAGTGCCACTTTTAAGACAGAGAGTCATGTGGCTAGACTAAAATTTCAGGACAGGTGGAAAATAATGAAAATTATCTTTTCCAAAGGGGCAGTTTCAAGGCTGACATTAGTACTCCCATTAGACAAACTGAAATAAAACCAATGGGTAGGAGTATACATATTTTGTAAAGGAAATTGAAAATAGAAGGTAAGGTGAGTTTAATTATTAATACTTGTGTTTAACCTCACATTCCGTTTCTATTCATTTAAGTGTAGGGTTAAAATAAGAAAATGTCATTCTTATTTTTCAAACGTTTTTCGTGCAACATCTTCTTTCCATTGTTGTTTTTCAACAAAATTCTTATTAGAGTTTTCAAAAATGCCTTACTGAAGTCAGCCTGTAACAGATAATCTGACTGCCTGTGAGTTCATTCTATCAGGAAAGTACTCCCACCAGGTTGCCCTTTGATTAATAGAAATTCCAAACTCCTATATGATCCCTGTAGAGATCTTGCTCTTCTCCATTATTTTTACTTCTCTTAAACACACCTGAACAGGTTCCATATTCTGCCTTATTCATTCTTCAACAGCACCTGACATTATGTGTTGCCTTAGCCTCCTTGGATAAAAGAAATCAATCATTGATATGAATTCCTCTAATTTTCCCCTAAATCTTCTCACAGTGGAAGACTAAGCACAGAACTCTTTGTTGTCTTGTGGGTGCTTCTGAGAATGGGCAGCTGCTGACCTGTTTCCCTTTACTAGTTACTTGGATGTGTAGACTATACTATATGCACAATCATGCAGGTTGTCTCTTGAAAAAAAAAAGAAACACCTTGTGTCTTCTGATTTCATCTTTGGAGACGTCTGTGCTCTCTTCAGCTTGCTGCCTTAAGTCACTTCTGTGTGCAAACACCAAAGCTCCCGCAGAAGGGCTCATAGCACAAACTGCCCCTCTCCTCTGCCCCCTTCCCTCCTCACTCTGCTCTTTCTCACTCTCCCTTGCCTTTCCTGCCCTCCTCGCTTCTCCTTAAATTTGGAAATCGAGGCTCTCAAAACCAGAAGAGAATGACAAGAAATAAGTTGGGGTTGGGGAGCAGGAGACTTATAATTGTTAAATTACAACGTCAAGGGACACAGTAATAAACATCAACCTGAAATTATTTGGGGCTAGATTGCATGATTATTACAGGCGCATGTGAACTGTGTGTAAACTTGTGACCCACTTGCATATCAATCTTGAAGTCTTAACTTCTTAAATGCTGCTCAATCTATCATGAAGTTTCTCTGTCCTCAGCACGGAAGCTTATCCTCTGTTAAAAATAATATCAATATTTTCATTTCCATAGCTTCAACTATGGAGCCAAAGTAAGCTTTTGCGAACTGTTGCTTCATCCTGCCATGCACCTTGATTTGGCCCTGATAATTACACTACTGTAACCAGCTTGAGTTCTCTTTGGTTCTAATTCTAAAATGATCCATGTTACTGTGATGAATATGTGTTTTTATGGAGCTGGCTTCATTTCCTCATCCCCCAGGATTGGGTGATTGTGTTTCCTCTCTAGATGAATTAGGGCAGTATATTTGAGATTATATTTCATTAGTTTTATTGCTGCTTGTTAAAGTTTTATTATCCTCTCTGTTTTATATTTCAGGCTGGCAACACTTGCCAGCAGTGCTAAGTGACTTGATATATATGAATCATAACTTTGTGACCTAAGAATACGCAGTCTGCAAATATAATGGTGTTTCAGAAGTGATACTTTATAATGCTATTAAACATATGCATCACAAAATAGCTATCTAAAATTAAGGAACTTTATTTCAAATTTTCTTTCATCCTACTTCAAGCATTTCTCTTAAATGGTACATAATGTGCTTTAAATAAGGATTCATTCATTCTGGATGATTTGCATTTATTTCATGTAATTGTTATCTGTTATGTAATTGTAATTAATTGGTGTCTTTAAAGTTCTCTAGGACTTAGGTAAACTCTGAAATTACTTGGTGCTACTTAGGTTGATGTCTCTTTACTCAGCTGAATAAACAGTTGAATAGGTATAATGGGTAGTTACACATCACATTATTGAGGCAGTGTAAGACAGGTTGAGGGTTGAGTAGGAAGTACATATTCTACCGTAGTTAGAGCCCTTATTCCTCTAGACTCATTATACTGTAGTTTCTTGTTCTGTAAATGGAGATTTAGAGTGTAGTACTCCCTGGTACATTTATAATAATTACTATTTTAAAGAAAAATTATTATAGAGAACATGATTCAAATAAGCTAGTTAAAATTGGACTCCTTAAGAACAAATTTGCTTAATTTTTTTTTCAGAAAAAGGTAATATTTTAGTTTCCTAGTAAAGAGAATATTATCTGCAATCACCATCAATAATTTAGTCCCCTGAGAGAGAGTGATTCACTTATGGATATTTATGGAGCTCCTGCTATGTGCCAAAGGATACTTTGAATTATATTTAACACATTGTTATTGTTGTGTCTTTATACTTTGTCATTGAAACTAGTAATTGATACCACAATCTTTAGTTAACTAGATGTTCACTAGCCATGACCTAAAACTCTGGATATTTCAGAAAAGAAAAGAGTGCATTCTACATTTTTATAGCTTTTTTCTTTCTTGGTAGTAAGAAACTAACTTACTTGTTACTAACTAACACTGCAAAAATTAAATAAAATTTGATTAATCATGTTATCAAACTTCTTACTCATTAAAATAGGATAAAAACACAGTCTGTGTGAGAAAAACAGGCAACATGGAAATGTTGCACTAGTTCTTTGAACAGACAGAAATTCCATGCTTGTCCTTTGGTGAGGGGCAATGTGGAAAGCCACAGACCAGTGAAAACCAGGCAGTGCGCTGTGTCCCAGCATTTCATATCATGCACAAGGCAAGCACTGATGATGACTGGCATCTCCAAGGTTAGAGGACTCTTGAGGCCTTTGTGGCTTGACTAAACAATGGAGATTTCTATTCAGTTTCTCAGTGATTCCCAAAGCCCAAGGGGTCCTAGAAGAGAATGACCCAGAAATCTCCTGAGAGTTTACACTGTCTTCTGAAGAGCGAGAGGGTTTTTTTTTTAAGATTTTAAAAATATATTTATTTATCAGACAGACAGAGAGAGAGAGAGAGAGAGAGAGAGAATGCACACAAGTAGAGGGAGTGGCAGGCAGAGGGAGAGGGAGAAGCAGGTTCCCAGCTGAGTGAGGAGCCCGATGAGGGACTCCATCCCAGGACCTTAGGATAATGACCTGAGCTGAAGGCAGACGCTTAACCAACCAAGCCACTCAGGTGTCCCTGAAGGGCTTAGAGTTTAAGAATAAAATAAAACCTACTAATAGTAAATTATTTTGAAACTAAGCTTCCACATGTGATGGGAACAATGATTGTCAAGGCGTGTGTGCTTACCCACGCCTACCGGTTGCCCAGATTATCTTTTTGCCTCTGACTTCCAAGGAAAATTCTTTCAATTCTTATATTACTTTGATGCTGTTTTGGGCCAATGAATTGGAAAAAAAAAAAAAAAAGAACTGAAAAAGGGGAGATGGAATATTTATTTTGGGAAGAGAAAAAAAGAAAGGCAAAGCTCCTTACAGGATGGTGGTGGGGCCTTGAGACCATCAGAGAGAAAGATTTTTAGGAGCTATTGCTGTCCATGTGGGGAATGCTAAGAGTTGTAAATATGGGGAGAAAGAATATTTTAGAAGATTTGTGGCTTTTAAAATCCATTTCCATCTTGTCACCATTTTTAAAAGGACATCTTGAAATTGTTTGAATGTCTTTTTTTTTTTTTTTTTTTTTTTTTTTTTTGTAGTTAGGTGAGGGGAAGTTCTGGGGGTGGAGAGAGAAAGAGAATCTTAAGCCAGCTCCCTGGAGCCCAAGAGGGGCTCCATCTTGCAACTTTGAGATCATGACCTGAGCCGAAATCAAGTCAGATGCTTTACCAACTGAACCACCCATGTGCCCCAATTTGAATGTCTTTTATTTCCTTCTGGTTACAGTAGTGTGTTTCTTTGACCAAAAGTTTGAGCTGAGCCTGGATCATAGGAGTTTGGCTGGTAGCTGAGTTACAATTTCTAGAAGACATCAGGTTGCCAAATGTAGATGATGCGTTTCATCATTTTACTTTTCTGTTGGTGGGAAGCTTGCACAATGCCATCTTTCTAGGGAGTGCAGGAATGGAAGTGTCACACTACTTACTCTTCACCTTGATTTTCTAGGCCCCTTTACCAGAAACACAGTTTTCTCATATTCTTGGAGTAAAGTTCAAGTTAATGAATTAGAAGACTCTTAGAAGAATAAGGAAAACTTTCAATGCATGTAAGAAAGGGAGCCTATAAAAAAACAGATAATAGATGGAGGCTTGACTGAATGTTCCTGAGTTGAATTCAGGAGTTCTAGGGATCCCACTGAAAGCTTCAGTGAAAATATTCACTGCTCTGTGTTTCATATTGAAAAAAGAGATGCTGTGATCAAAATATTTAAAAATTTCAGTTATTATGCTTTTCCCAGTAGCATAAATGGTAGGAGTGATCTCTTGCACTACTTCTCATGTTGGCCAAACTTTAGTACCACTTTTCATTTTCTTCTGGTTGTCCCAGAAGTGACTAAAATTCAACATATTCAAACCCAATTCAAGTTTTTCTCTTGTGAAAATTCCCTTTAGACTTACGTTGACTTTGTCCTCTTGGTCTCCCAGATTTGGACCTTAGGAATAATCTTTTCTTTTTGTCTTCACCCTTGTCCAGTATTTCATGACCAGTAATTTCTTCCTTTATCATGTTTCCCAGACCTTGATTATCGCCAGTGATACAATTTTACTCAAGTTGTTCCTCCAAGTGGGGAAGCTGGGCCCCTTCCTCTTCATCCCTTCTTCTAAGAACAAAAGTAATTCTCTTGCTTCAGAGTGCTGCCCACACCTCTCTCCCAGTGTTCTGGTCTGTCTCCTTTCCCACCCAGGCGCCCTGTCCCTCCTAAATATTGCAATGAAATTAATGAAGGATTTGCCTGATAAATGGCATTTCTCATTCTTTCCAAGATATCTTAGTTTGAGATGTTAGAAACCTGTTGATGCCAAGGCCAGCACTATGTAGACAGTGACTAGTATATTAATGCTGGCTAAGCAATAGTGGTGAATTCTCTTACCGAGGCCTCTATTTTCACTTACTGAAATTGTGACCAGTAAGAGATTTAAAATTGAAAATCTTTGAGTCATAATGACTCATGCTTTATTTATCGATTATGCATTCAAATTCAATTACCATTTTACCATGTATCTTTATTTATTTATTTTTTAAAAGATTTTATTTATTGGACAGAGAGAAACACAGCCAGAGAGGAAACACAAGCAGGGGGAGTGAGAGAGAGAGAAGCAGGCCTCCTGCAGGAAACCCGATGTGGGGCTCGATCCTGGGTCTCCGGGATCATGACCTGAGCCAAAGGCAGTCGCTTAAGCCACTGAACCACCCAGGCACCCCTACCATGTATCTTTAAAATAGAAGAGCAATGAATGTAAACTTACCATGTCCATGACAGTTTAGTTTTACTTCTAAAGTGATCTATTGGTGCCTGGGTGGCTCAGTGGGTTAAAGCCTTTGCCTTTGGCTCAGGTCATGATCTCAGGGTCCTGGGATCCAGGCCTGCATGGAGCTCTCTGTTTAGCAGGGAGCCTGCTTCCTCCTCTCTCTCTGCCTGCCTCTCTGCCTACTTGTGATCTCTCTCTCTCTGTCAAATAAATAAATAAAATCATTAAAAAACAAATAAATACATAAAGTGATTTATTAACTTAAAATTTGAATGCAATGTTTCTTAATCAGTTTTAAAATAAAACAGAAACTTCTATTGCAAGGTTTGGAAGGAAGTGGTATTAGGATGTTAACATTGAAATTGACTTGTACAAATAACATACATATAATATGGTCAAATACTTTAATTTTATGCATTAAAAATATTTAGCATTTTCATTTAATTATACAAGTATCATTAATATTGTAATATAATTATTATCTTTAATTGTGTAAATAAAATAAACATAATTATAAAATATAAATCACATAAATAAAATAATTACTAATATGTAAATTAGTTATCATATTTACTCATTCATTCTCATTCATAGTCAATCTCATTCATTCTTTTACTATTTGCAAATATGGTTGCAACTATTTTATGGCATGATTGCAGACAAAGTGAAACATTACTGAAAAGTTAAATGAATTAAAATGAATACAACAAAATGCACCATTAAAAACATCACCAGCCTTACCCACTTGAAAATTGCATATTAATGATCCGTGTTATCTTAAAATATAGTGAAATAATGTCAATGTGGTGGTCATATTTATTGTACACTAGCCCCCGGGCATCCTAGTAGTCTTCGAAAATTGTCTTTTTGCTGTTAACAAGTTAATTACCCTGATGTCTTCCCTCAAGTTTTATTGAATACACTGTTCTTATCACACATTTTATTTTTTCTTTCTTTCTTTCTTTCTTTCTTTCTTTCTTTCTTTCTTTCTTTCTTTCTTTCTTTCTCTCTTACTCTCTTTCTCTCTCCCCCTTCCTTCCTTCCTTCCTTCCTTCCTTCCTTCCTTCCTTTCTTTCTTTCTTTCTTTCTTTCTTTCTTTCTTTCTTTCTTTCTTTCTTTCTTTCTTTTTCTTTCTTCCTTTCTTCTTTCTTTTTCTTCCAGAAAGGATGCCAAGTGTGATTCGGGGGGGAGCAGAGGAAGAGGGAGAGAGAAGCTTCTTTTGAGAGAAAGCCTGAGCATGAATTGGGGGTAGGGGGAGAAGGAGAGAATTCCAACCAGACTCCACATCCAGTGCCCAGTAAGGCTGGGTGGGGATGAATCCCATGACCCTGAGATCACCACCTGAGCCAAAAATTAAGAGCTCAGGGTCCAAACAATTGAGCCACCAAGGCATCTTTGTCAAACATTTTCTATATTTCCCTCTACATTTAAAGTTATATGAAAAATAGATTGTCAGATTTTTCAGCTGTAAAAATTATGTTCAGATATGTCTAATTGTAAGTGAGTTCAGCTTTCCAGAACTCCACAGTGTTACTCAGATCTTTTCAGACAGACTGGTGTGCCTGAGTCTCAGCATTTCAGTTTCTGAGAGGTTGACAAGGGATTTCAATGCTGTCTGGAAGCCCCTAAACCCGTTCTTCACACCAAGTGCTTTCGAGTGCAGAGCCTAGTAGAGTTCCTTTAATTCACTGGAACTACTAGTTTTCTCCAGAGTATTTGCTACAAGTGATCCATGCTTACAGCTATACTTAACAATACTGGTGGCATTTTTGTCAGAATTGGTGTTTTTTTTTTTTTTTAAGATTTTTATTTATTTGACAGAGAGAAACACAGCAAGAGAGGGAACACAAGCAAGGGGAGTGAGAGAGGGAGAAGCAGGCTTCCCGCTGAGCAGGGAGCCCGATGTGGGACTCCATCCCGGGTCTCCGGGATCATGTCCTGAGCCGAAGGCAGTCGCTTAACCAACTGAGCCACCCAGGCGCCCCAGAATTGGTGTGGTTTTGAGAAGCATAGCGTTATGCCAGTTACCTCTATAATCTAACTATGTAGATAAAGACCTACTCCATTTATGATTTCATGTGATTTCAATATAAATATTTTATTTGAAGATTGTTTCCTTTGTGTAAGGATTTGTAACAGCTATGATGTTTCGCCCTCAGATGCCAAAAATATTTTTAAATCTGAAATCTGAAATACTTTCAGTATAGTTCTCCAGTATTTCCTATTCTTTGTATGCATTGGTTCTTTGATCTTTTCCAAGTTTACCTCTTTGAGACCAAGAAAAACTTTTGCAGTATAAATGTTTTCTGAAAGTTTGCATTGCTTTTCTAAAATCAAATTATTGAAATACATATCTTATTTAGAAATATGCACTAAAAGATGTGTCTTTAAAATACCTTAAAAATTGAAATAAATTGGTTAAAACAATTCATCCTCCATCAGCCAATCAATAATACTCATTGAGCTCCTCTCTGGGCTAGAACTGCAGAGAGGCCTCAGTTGATTTAGGACATGTCCCCTGCTCTAGTTGATCAAAGGTTACAAGAAAACTTCAGGATGGTTGCAGGGTATTTGTCTTTCAAGCTCATTACAATAGGAAACAAAAAGCCCAATGAAGGGGGGTAAAAACTCTATTTTTAATCATTATTCTATTTTAAAAATTATTGTTCTGCTTAAGCACCTGGAATGTTGCCTACTTACAGTAGTAATTTTCAGTGAGTAAGAATTTTTCAATGGATAAAAATGATAGAGGTGAGAGAATGAGAGGTTAGAAGGTGCTGAAGAGCTTTGTGTTCCCCCCAAAATTCTTCCCATGCTAGGCTGTTTCTAACTTTAGCTGGCTATAAGTAAAAAGTTTGTAACTATATATTGTAAAACTGATACCATAAAGGTTTTATTTATGATAAGTAGTGTGGTCTGCTTTCCTTACAAACTGTAACTTCATGGTTTACGGTTGCTTCTTAATGTAAGGCAGTGGTTCTCAACCTTGGATGCATATTAGAATCACCGGGGGAGCTGTGAAAACACATTGATTCCCTAGCCATCGTAGATGTAGATGTTCTCTCTTAATTGGATTAGGGAGGAGCCTTGGTCTGTATATAATAAAACCTTACAAGGTGATTTAATATATAATTAGGATGGAGAACTACTGATGGTGGGGAGAGGGGTTTCATTTAAATTATCTGGAACAAACCCATCCCTGGGGATATTGATACATCCTATTGCATAGTAACATGGAGTATGTTTTGAAAAAGCTCTCCCACCAGTGCTAATCTTGTAATAGACCCCAGTGTGAAAAATAAGTTCCTTCATGTGCTTAGTTCTGCTGTCCATTTGCAATTCTGGAAAAATAATGTTGGCAGGCCTTTGGTTTATTAAGCCTCATAAAAATCAGTCAATGTCATCAGATTATTTCTGTACTTCATGGCATATTAATTTGTTATAATATTTGCAAGGGAGAGGAGGGAGCTTTGGGATAGGAACACAGGACATAGAGGTTTGATGGAGGGAAGGATAATCTAGAGGGCTGGAGCCCTGTTACCCGGCAGAGGAGTGCTAGCAACAAGAGTCAGCTCCATAATTGCACCTTGAGTGAGTCCTGAGTCTGTTTTTCATAAGCATCCTAAAATTTTATGTAGAAAGCTCTCCCTGTTGGGTCACTCAATACATGGAGAATTTTGACACTGACTATGGTCAAACTTAGTCACTTTTGGATCATTCAGCTTTCTTATGGTTTCTATCACCATCTGATTAACTTGAACTTTTTCCATGGTAACTTGCAATAGTAAAGAGATTTGGAGATGAGAAAGTCTTTCTTTCTCCTATTGGATTTAGCACTTGTGGATAGATGAGAACATGTACGGTTGATTTTGTGTGTCAGCTTGACTGGGCCACGGTGCCCAGATATTTGGTCAAACATCTCTCTGGATGTTTCTATTAAGGTGTTTTTTGGTTATTGACATTTAAATTGGTGGACTTTGAGTAAAGCAGAGCACCATCCATAATGCAGGAGGGTCTCATCCGATCAAAGACATTTATAGAATACACACACACACACACACACACACACACACACACATACACACACTGTCGGTTCCATTTTCTGGAGAATCCTGACTAATACAGGCCATACTTCAGATGTGAAAAGCATGGTGGCTACTGTGGGTTCATCTACCCCAGCTCCTGGTCACTGGACCAGCAACATGAGCGTTCCGTGGGAACCTGTCAGAAAGGCAAATCCTTGAGCCTGTCCCACAACTACTGGTTCAGGAACTCCATGGTGTGGCTGGCGATCTTTATTTTAATAATCCTCCCAATAATTCTAATGCACGCTAAAGATTAAGAACAATTTTCATAGGCCACAGGGAATCTTGGGAATTAGGGTCATCTACTGCCGACCTCACTCTGGCTGTATTTTTTACAGGTGTTCCATCTAGGTAAGAAGGAACATAGATCAGTGGTTCTTAAACATGGCTGCACATTGAAGTAACCTAGGAATCTTTTTAAAAATTCTGAGGCTTAGGCTGTAGCCTACATGTTATAAGTACTTCCAAACGTTACCTGTATGATGCCAGTGTGTAGCCAAATTTGAAACCAGTGGCATAAAGAAGTTTCATTTTCTTCTAGGAATAGAGAAAGTAGCTACAGTGTCATATAATCAAATGCCCTCTAACTATAAATTATGAAATATAACAATATAATTAGCATACATCTTTAGAGTTTTACTTGTATATGCACTCATTTAATCTTCATAACATCTTTATATTCTCCTTTTGTAAAAAAAATATTTGTATTTATTTGACAGAGAGAGAGAGAGATCACAAGTAGGCAGAGAGGCAGGCAGAGAAAGAGGAGGAAGGAGGCTCCCTGCCCAGCAGAGAGACCGACGTGGGCCTCAATCCCAGGACCCTGAGATCATGACCTGAGCCGAAGGCAGAGGCTTTAACCCACTGAGCCACCCAGGCACCCTTATATTCTCCTTTTGCATATTGAGGCCATTAAAGTGCAGAGAGGTTAAGTAATTTGGCAAAAGGTACAGAAAGTGGCAGAATAGGGACTTGAACTCAGGTCGTTGGTTCCAGGGATTTTTGCTCTTTATTATTAATCACTGCTACCTTGCAAATATTAGTTGATATCACTGAATGCATGCTTTTGCTGCAGCCAGTTCACCACTTAGAGAATGCAGGCATTTGCCATCTTGGCTAATTTGCTCTCAGTGATCTGTGCAGGTATTACATTACCAACCAACCAAAGACCAGAACATGTTACCATTCCTCAAGCACTTGAACCAAAATAGACTCCTGGGAAATATTTCAAATTGGAAATGAAATCTGAATGACATGAAATTTTTTTGTGTTCAGTCCAGAGGAAGGAGAAATGAGAAGTTTCTGGTTGGTGACAAGGAAGGAACTGTCCTCTCTATTCATAGCAATAGCCCTGCATCGGACTGGCCTCTATATGAATGGAGCTGTGCAGTATTACCAATGATATATTTGTGTGGAGAAAAACACCCCCACAATTTCACAAGGATTTTAAATCAATTGTTGCATGCTCTTATTCATAACCAGTGTTATGTGTGATGCAAAGAAAAATACTGCCTTTGCATTATGTGCCTATAAAATTCCAGTACTTTCTAAATATAATATCCATTGAAGCTATTTAATGGTCACCATGTTAATCAAATTTTGTATTTTTTCTGTTTCATTTATCATTTTACATGTAATTAAATTAGGGATCTGGCCATTCCATTGGTTACCAAATCGTTTACAGATGTCTTATGACAGGTTTTAAATTCAACTTGCCAATATCAGGGTCTGATTTTTGGGAAGGAAGCAAAAAAAAAAAAAAAGATATAAAAAAAGAAAAGAAAAAGAAATCAAAGGAGTAGTTGAAGAATAGCTACAGTGACTTCTTTGTGGACTTCAAACATCAATCTGATTGATTTTGTGTGTTAACATGATCTTTGTGTTACTTGAGAATTTTAATAGAGCAGTGATTGTTCGATTCCACAATATGGATTTGTCTGAAACATAATTGAGGGCTATCTGTGTTGCTGGGTGGTAAAAATGTGCTGAGTAATTCCCTTTCTGCGAAAGGCAAACTCACAGACATGAAGTTTGGTGCATGTCCTAGCTCGTGGTTTAGTCTCCTGTTCTGAGACAATAATGGCTTTTTCTCAGTTTACAGATATACTTGGTGCTTATTTATGTTATGGGTGTAAAAGTTAGGCTTTGAAACATTCTTTATGCCTGTTAGAATCCTTGGTTATATGTTTCATTTTGTTTTTATTATATTAAAGTAAGAGAGCTTCTGAAGACATTGATCAGCTAACTTGGAAAATGTATCATTTCTTCAATGACCATTAAGCAGATGCGGAGATCTGTTCTTGGCAATCACATCACAGGAATTCCTAGGAAAAAGTTTATACTGGAGAAACAACTGGCCTATTTCCTGTTAATCGTAAAATTATCGGTTGCAGAATAAAGAATAGCATTACTGATCTTTTCCTTAATGAGGCTCTTAACGTCATCTATGGTTATTTGCTGACTAGTGAAAATCTTTAAGTTATTGTTACTGTGAATTCAGTGTAAGAGTGCCCTTAAAGTATGAAATATAAAAACAATATAAAAAGTATAAAATTTCCCCCCAAATAATAAGAATCCAAGGAGGTGCAATATATACAAAGTAAATCCACTCTTATAATTAGCTTAGCTGCAGTTGTTTTGTTAAACCTAACACATTTTCTCTGAATCAGGAGTAAGTAATTTAGATAAGGGACCGCCTATTTATTTTCTAGTGGCTGTTACTATAATGATAAAAATGCATTAAAATACTTTATACACAATACATTAATAAAATGATTCTACTATATTTACGTGTGTTTATGTGTATGTATATGTGAGAGTTTTTCAAAATGTGGTGATTTAGCCCTGCATATGTTCCCATAAGACGTTAAGAGCTTGGTGAGGGTTGCTGGAGGAGGGGGATGAGGGAGATGGGAGCAATGGGGTGGCTGTGTTATGGAAATTAGGGAGGGCTTGTGCTATGGTGAGTGCTGTGAATTGTGTAAGAATGATGATTCACAGACCTGTACCCCTGAAGCAAATAATACATTATATGTTAATAAAATTTAAAAAACAGGAAAAAAAAGAAAGAAAGAACTGTACACGACTTATCGCTGTATATGCAAATTGATACGGGCTCTCAACCTTTCTCATTCATTTGCCTTAAATATTATTTAGCAGAAATGGACACAAAAAGTGCTGGTCCTGCAAAGGTACTACAAACCTTATCGTTTAAGATAGATATTTAGTTCTTGGGGAAACGAAGATGTATGTATATCAAGAAGAACTGCTTTCACTTGCTAAAAATGAAGGTTTTCCTGAGAAATTTGTTCTCATATTTATGTCACCTTTACTTACTCCGCATCAGGAAAAAGGAAGCTGTCTTCTCTGACACAGCCAAATGAAATAATGTATATAAAGTACACTGTAAACAGCAACACAATTTTAACAGTTAAGGTGTATTTTAGTTTCCAAGGGAAAAAAATAGCCCTACAAATATTGCTGACAAAGCAAGTAATCCATTTGAAGGGACTAGAATATTAATATAATCTTTCAGCAATGGTTTGAGGCAGCAGAAGATGTTGAAAGGAGATGATGAATTTCCTAAAGAAAATCTCAGCCATATATATTATTTATACAGCTTCATCATATTTCTCTTGTCTCTTCCTTGGCTTTTTTCCTTGTGTATTAACATCTTGTATGGCACTGGCCAAGTTAGTTAGTCCTCTGAATGCATTAGCTCCTAATGATGAAGAAAAGAAAATAATTCAAATACAGTTTGACTGAAGCTACATTGTCTTTGTAACAATAATTTCCGGTATACTAGAATAGACAACACAGAAGGATAGGCTTTAAAAATACAGATAAATGACAAATATCAAACCCAAAGGAGCAGATTAGTGAACTGGTTAAGAGCATTAACTCGAGCCATCATGTCTCTGTTCACATACAAGCTCTTTTACTTACTAACTGATGACATTTGGCAAATAAACTCCATGTACCTCAGTTTCTTCCCCTGTAAAATGGGACTAACGTCATAGAGTGGTTGGGAAGATTAAATATGTTAACAGACGTAAAATGTGAAAACCTTAGTTCTGTTTAAAAAAATAATGAATTAGAGAAGCACTTGAAACTGATGATGTGTGTGAAAGGCTAGAGAGTTAGTACATAATTTGGAATAAAAGGGTAGAAGGGAAATCACAGGGATTTTATGTTGCAGGACTATGTGCCAACTTCTTACTGTGCTATGGAAAAGCACTGGGGAGGAGGGGGAATCCTGAGAAAATGGAGGGCTGATATAGTGGCTGCTGAGGAGGACCTGTGGAGAGAGTGGAAGAGAGACACTGAAAACAAGAGAGAGGGCAGTGTGAATTCAAGTGAAGATCTGAGAAGAAGGTTTTCATTTTCATCAGGAATGTTACCGGGAAATCATTTTAATAACGTGAAGTGTGTCATGCAGCAAGGAAGGGAGAGGATTAGCTGTGGCTTTGATAGTGAGAGGAAGTTTTGTCTCTAGAATTTTGAGCAACAGAATTGATTTGTACTAGATTATATTATAATCTCATAATTATAGTAGAATAATAGAAATAACAGGATTGATCGTGTATATATGTATGTATATAGAGATGTGGATGGGTGGACAAATAGGTAAGAACAATTATTTATCATATTATTATTATTTATCATTATTGATTATATATTATTTGTATTAATTTACTTGGAAGTAGCTTTTTGATAACTCTCATTTCTTAGACTTCAGAGGGGGAAAAAACCCAAATGGATTAAGGTTAGGCGTGAGGTCACTGTAAGGAAACTCGTAAATACTCCATGGTGCAGATGGGCCTACACAGTAGTTTTCATGGCCTCTATTCATATTTTGGTTGGTAGCGGTGAGTGGAGATACCTGAAAACAAGTTATAATATCTAACAATCTAATAATATAATTTGCCACATTATAAAAAATATCCTTCTCTAGCTTTACTGGGACAATATACTGAATCAAAATTTATTTTCTGTCAAATGCCAGTTGATATTAAGCATGGTGAGCTATATAATTGTCAAAAATTAACAAGATCATAAGTTGAGGCTACTATTTTTTTTTAAATATTTCATTTATTTGAGAAAGGGAGAGTGTGGGCACACATGCAACTGGGGGAGGGGCAGAAGGAGAAGCAGACTCCTTGCTGAGCAGGGAGCCTGACCTGGGCCAGATCCCAAGACCTCAGGACCAAGACCTGAGCCGAAGGCAGATGTTTAACTGCCTGAGCCACTCAGATGCCCCTGAGGCTAGTTTTTAAGGCTGTTACATAGATCCCAACCGCATTCCTGGATTTCCCATTTTATTGATATAGAATGCTAGCTTCAGAATTTTAGAGGCAAATGTAAGTGAAACAGAACGTGTTTTCTTCTCCCTGGTAAGTAAATACAGAATTGCTGAGAGGAATAAATTGTATGTGTTTCATATATCCTAGCTAAAAATTTCTATTTCATCTCAACAAATTTATATTTGAAATTACAAAAATGATCATGTAAACATTTGGTTTCCTTTTGGTTCTAAAATTCATTTTTTATTTTTATTTTTTAAGAAATATCTGTTTCCTCCAGTAGATGGTAATGCTTTTCCTCTGCGTGGGTGCAGCAGGGGTCTCTTCCCTGTTTGATGCCCACTGCCCTTGAGCCTTCTCAGTGCCTCACTCTTCACCAGAGGTTCAGAGGTTCGGTCTAAGCCTCCTCTTCGAGAAAAGTTCTCATGCTTCATTTGAACATTTTTTCCCCCTAAAATTGTAAAGAATTCCGTCATTTATACACCTGTCAATGTTCTGCTGCTCACAATTTTCTCCTGTAGTGAATTCAAGGAGTTTCTGAAGGAATCGTCTTCACTGTGCGTTATGGGTTTGGGCTCCTTACCCATGGGGAGTAAACTATCTTTTACTGGGTAGAGCTGTTTACCTGCTACTTCAGGCCAGTTCTTCTTTATAGACTATCTCAATTTCATCTCTGCCGTATTTTTAAACTAAAGGTAAATTATTAGATGATTAACCTTGTGATGATTTATCTCAAAAGATAAAAAAAATCAAAGGTCATATTTCTTCTAATATATATCTTTAGCTTCAGATTAAAAGAAGAATGAGGGGTGCTTGGGTGGCTCAGTTGGTTGAGCCTCTGACTCTTGGTTTGGGTTGAGGTTATGATCTCAGGGTTATAAGAACAAACCCCTTGTCAGGCTTTAAGCTGGGCACAGAGCCTTCTTGGGATTCACTCTCTCTCCCTCTACCCCTCTTCCAGCTTGTGCGCACATGCTCTCTCTTTCTCTCTCAAGTAAATAAATAAATAAATCTTTTTTTTTTTTTTTTTTTTTTTTGGAAGAAGGATGATGTATAGAAGAGACTCACTGTAATACAAATGAAAACAAGGAGTTTGAGTATCAAAAGTTACTTCCAAGTAATTTAACCTTAAAATCTGATAAGTAATTGTCCTTTTTTATATATCTATACATATCTATCTATCCTTACACATATATGATGAATTCTATTATTTCTATTCTATCATATGTAATACAGTATATATATTTTCTTCTTTAAAATTTTTTATTGAGAGTACCTTAATCTGGAGTACATATTTTATAGGGTAATAAGACTTCTATTTTCTAGGCAATGTTTATTACTGATTCAAAGAACATACAAAGGTAAGACCCTGCAAGCTCACGCTCTCATGATTTCTGCCCCTTTTTAAAATTTCTCTTTCTTTCATCTTCTCCATGCCAGCTCTGCCCTTCCTTGCTCTTCCTCAAACAGCCAAGCACCCTCCTGACTTGAGGACTTGACCCTCACTGCTGCTTCTCCCTGAAATGCTGTTCCTTCAGACATTGTAGAGTTACTTTCTTTGTGCTTTCTGGGTTTTCATCAAAATTCAGCTTCCCAGAGAGCTGCAACAGTCAGTCAATGTGTGGAACCTTAGCCTCCCATTACATGTCCTCCCTGCCTTTTTTTTCTTCTCACCACTGATGACGATCTAAAACAGCGTATGTATTATTTGTCTATTTTCTATCTTTCATACTACAATTCAAGCCTCATTGGGGCAAGGTAATTAATTCACTAACATATCCTCAGTACCTGGCAGAGTGCGGACACGTCTAAGTGCTCTCTCTATATATGTTTGTTAACTTAATGATTGAACACAGAATGATTCCATGATATTGGACATACAACTGAGTTTTTCCTTTTTCAAGTGTGAGTCTATGCTTAATGTAAGTCTCTCCTTCTATGTTTAAGTTTAAAGTAAGAGTTTTTGGAAAGCATACAGTTAGGTTAAGAACTCTGTGGTATTTGATATCATCATTGTAAATAGAGCGTCAATGTATAAAGTTGTACATGCTTTTTTTGTAACACCCTTGGATAAATAAATTATAGTTTTTGTCATATGACTTTCTTTATTTTTATTCTGAAGAATAAATAAGTAAAGCAGCAGAAAAAATATTTAGATAGGTGGTATGCAATGACACCTTAGGGAAATGTATTTGATGACTTACAATAAACTATGTTCCAAGCAAATTATAATTGCTGCCCAGGAGAGAAAAGCAAAAACCAAGAAATTGTTTCTGCCTTTATTTGGTGGGAATTGTGTGCACATAATGCACTTGACAAAAAAAATGACAAAGGAGAGGTAAAAGTCTTCATAGCAAAATATTTATAATTTCACCACTGGGTATGAGTTAAATGAGTCTGTCTCAAATGGAGGCAAGTCATAAATTTTTTCAAAAACAGTTCCTAGAAAAAGTATTAAGAGTTGGCCCATTTTTTAAAAAGCCCATTCTTTGTGCCTGGCACCATGGTGAGGACTTTGCACACATTCAAATGCTAAATCCTCCAGCAACACTGTGAACTGGGGACTATTTTCTCCATTCTGCAAAAGAGAAAACTGAATCTCAGGGAGGTGTGTACCTCTCCTGGTTACTGAACGCACAGCTGCTATGTGATAAGACAGAGATTTTGCCCTGAGTCGGCCTCTGAACTACCAAGCATATTGCTGTGAATGGAGGGCATAACTTGGATGCAGGCCTAATACTAGGTGGAGTTAAACCTTTTTGGCAGTTTATTTTTATTATTATTATTATTTTTTTAAAGATTTTATTTGTTTAACAGAGAGAAACACAGTGAGAGAGGGAAAACAAGCAGGGGGAGTGAGAGAGGGAGAAGCAGGCTTCCCACCCAGCAGGGAGCCCGATATGGGGCTCGATCCCCGGTCTCTGGGATCATGACCTGAGCCGAAGGCAGTCGCTTAACCAACTGAGCCACCCAGGCGCCCCGTTTTTGGCTGTTTAAACTCACCTCTGCCAGGTCAGATATCTTCAGGTTATCCCTTAGGATTAAATTACCCAACTGAAAGCAATAATGAATATATTTCATAGCAACTTCTCAACATCCAGTTTTTCGTAGCCGAAAGAAGAAAACACCAAGTCATGGTAAATGTAGGGTCCTGAGATTACATCAATTCTTTCATAAATTCTGAAGTCAAAGTTTTGCTAGATAGATTATTTGAAAGAGAAAGCGTTATAGAGCAGACAATTGAAAAAGAGAAAGGGAATTAGGGGGGAGAGCTAAGTAACCTTGCTGATTCATAGTTGGGGACTCCCTTTGCCTCCTGTCTGTCTCATTAACAGTGAAATGTGCAACCTATACATAGAAACAAAGGCAGCCGTAGAGCAATAAGACAAACGCTAAGCTAACAACACCAAAGCAACAATAGGAACAAGGGAGATTTGGAGTCTGGTCTGGGTGTAGTAAACATTTGAAATGAGGGCAGAGATGATGGAGATTTGTAAATACAGAAACAGAAAGAAAAGGTCTTGGAAAAAAACATTTGGTGATCATTCTAATCTATTTTATTTTATTTTACTTATTTTATTTTATTATTTTATTTTATTTTGAGAGAAAGTCTTTCAGTTCTGTTTTTCCAGATTGTTTTTTTTTACTTCTAACTTCATTAGCGGCTCCCTGACCAAGGACTGCCTATGTAGTGATTTCAAGCAGACTTGATCATGATGACCAGTTCTGCTGACTTGGATGCTTTTAAACAAATGTTTTCTTTTTTAAACTCTGGAGAATATAATTTTTATATATATTATAAACCAATAACTTTTTCTTCTTTTCCTCCTTTCTTCATTTAAGTTTCCCTGGCTACTCTTAAAACTATACCTACTTTTCCCATGTTGTAAAATTCTTCCTATGTTGTGTTAAATCAGTCATAATCCGTTGTGGATTTTATATTTTGTGATAGTAATTTAATCTGTTATAGCATAAGCAGATTCAATTTGTTCACTTCAGTGACCTACTATGCTGGAATGGTTAAAAAAGAAAAAGCCAAGTTCCCTTATGAGAGTTTTAAGCCAAATTCCCTCTGTCCAGATGGCTCCTGCTACCAAGCCAGGAAAATGTAGAGTCTTTCTATTTCCTGCTGATTTGTTTATAGTGGCCCTTGATTGTTATTAACAATCCCCAGCTGTACCAGCTACCTAACCCTGTCTCCCTTCCGTTGCTTCTGCCCTCATTAACCCTTTGGGTTCAGTTCTTGCTTCTCTGCCCTCTGACACTTGCTCGCTTCTTTGCACAAGAAACAATACTTTTAAGAACTTCTTAGAAATCTGTAAAGGCAAAAATAATTAAATTTGTCCATAAAGGGGTAAATGGCAATGCTGACACTTGAGTGATTCTCGAAAGGTCTTTTGTGACTTTCATTTATCTTAATTTTATACTCATGCAACAATATATGTGCTCATTCCCATTCACGTGATAAAGAAATGATGAATTCTGTAGCATCTAAAAACACAAAAGATTTATGAATGCACATATTTTTATTTGCTTCAGATTGTTTTTTGGAGATATTGTGAGTATAGTTTTGTTGAACCTGTAAGATTTTTCACTACCGAAAGCTCAGTCTTGGGGCACCTGGGTGGCTCAGTCTGTTTAGCATCTGCCTTTGGTTCAGGACATGATTCCAACATCCTGGAATCAAGCCTCATGTTAGGCTCCCTATTCAGCCAGGAGCCTGCTTCTCCTTCTCCCTCTGCTGCTTCCCTTGCTTGTGCTCTCTCTTGTGTGCCCTCTTTCTCTCAAACAAGTTAATAAAATCTTTAAAAAAAAAAAAAAAGCCCACTCTTGACTACCACCTCCCACTCCTTCCTTGTATGTATTATTTTAAGTGCCCAAGACATAAATAAAAATACCATAGCATTCACAGTTTCCATTATGTTCCAAATGGATGTTTCTGTAGCCTCTGTTTGAAGTAGATGGAATGTTCAGTAAAGGAAAAACAAACCAAATGGATGAAGAACACCTCTGCTTTCACCCTTTTAGCATCTAGGTTGAACTCAAAGCAGATGTAGCTCCATGAATTAAAGTGAAGTGAATTAAAGAGTCTTTTGCCTTTGGTATTTTTAAAAAAATATTTTATGTATTTATTTGAGAGAAAGAGAGAGCACAAATAGGGGGGTAGAGGGCAATGGAGAAGCTGACTCCTCAATGAGCAGGGAGCCCAATGTGGGACTCGATCCCAGGACCTGAGCCTCAGGTAGACGTTTAATTGACTGAGCCACCCAGGGACCATATCTTTGTTTTTTTTCCTATTTCTTCTTTTACTGTTCTTTTTCCTCTTTCTGCCTTAAATATTAAGCTATAAATTCCTTTTAAGATTTTTGAAAGTGTCTTTTTGTCTTTTTTTAGGGTGTTGACAATAAGAGCTAATATCCACGCATGTTCTAACTGCCAGGTCCTGTGCTATACACTTTACATGCATTTGCTCTTTTATTTCTCACAAAACCTTCTGAGATAGATTTTTAAGTCATTCTCCCTTTAGATGGAGATACTGAGAGAGGTTGGGTAGAATCGTCATCTGGGTACTTCTTTTCTGAGAAGTAACTGAACAAATGTAATATCCGAATATTTTTCTCCAAGCAGAAGTCTTGAAGCTGAAGTGACTAAGGAAGAAGAATCTGTAACCGAACCATTGCTTGAGGGGCAGGAAACTGAGAGCAGGAACAAGGGCTGCTGGCTGTTACAGGGCCACAGCAAAGCCTGCTGGGAGCAGCAAGGGAGGGCTGCAAGGATTACATCAATCCCATAATCTCACTTCTTTTCCCTTCTGAGCGAGGAAGAACAGATGGCTTCTGTTTTCCTCACTGGAAGGTAAGAAGAAATCCTCACAAAATAAGTATAAAGGATATACATTTTGAAGATGAGAAGACTTAAAAGCTCTCCTATAAATGTAAAATGCCATAATTAGCATTTATTAGTCATGAGTCTCATAATCTGGCTTGCTTAATTTTTAGAGTGTGTGGGCCATTTTTCTGGTATTTTGTGACCCAGTGCTTGAAAGTTGCTCTTTAACTGTACTAAAATTCAGCAACATTGATAGATCGTATATTGGATCGTAAATCATCTGGGGATTAATTTTGCCACTGGGCCCTTTTTCTTTCCTTTCTTTCTTTCTTTTTTTTTTTTTTTGACCTTTTGATTCTTTAGCTAATCTTAATAGCTTCTTTGTTTTAAAATAACCATTATCAGATAGTGTGTATTTAGGGCTGTGACCAATGAATTCAGAAAGCTGTGCACTATCTCTCCAGGAGGAATGTTTGGTTTGTGGGAGCACAGGCTCGCTGAACTAATTGCCTGGGGACAAATACACTATCCAACGCAGCACATTACAGTGTGCTTTAAGTGAACAGATACATTCCAAAATCAAATGAGGACTTGGGGAATTGCCCACATTTAACCAAATAACCAGCTGTGCAAATGTTAAAATGCAATTGATCTACTACAGTATTTGAGAGTCATGGAGGGTCATTTAGTTCAATACTCAGATGGTTACCCAGCAGGGTTGGAAATTTTGCAGGTCCAGCCATGACTGAATATTCGTCATTACTGGAGATGATCAAAAAGGCTGACAGGACCTCTTTTAATCCAGCTACCATTCCATTTGTATGGTCCTCCCCACAACTTTCCAGAGCCTGTAAATTCCTTTCCTAAAATTTGGCTAAGGGGAAGTGTTTTTGGTGCCTTTTTTCCTTGTTGATTTCTTAATCCTTCATAGAAATGACAGCATTAAGCAGATATACAGATACACATACATGTATCAAAGAGAGAATAAGAATCTTAGAAATATTCTGATATCTCTTTCTTTCTTGTTTCTTGTCAGTCCACCTTTCATGCTTTAGTCAAAATTTACTTTGATGATTTTTGGCCCCTGAAGTCCATATTTACTTTTTTCTTTTATATGGATAAAAAACTCTTACACAAACCTTAGGTTTCACATTGTAATATTTTCTTTGTTTTTCTTGTGAGTTGACTCTGCTTTTTCACTCAGCTTTATTTTAATGAGTTATTTCTGGTGACTGAAATGACTGTCTTGGTTTATATTATTGTTTTCTTGCCAGTACATAATATAATTGATTGATTTATTAAAGAAAGTTATGCATTCCTCTTAAAATCATAAGAGCATATTTTCAGATGATTTAGAATTGAATGGATATAAAATGTTATTGAATTAGTAGTCGAATCCCTTGCTGTTTTAGATAAGGCCTCTTATAGCAAACAGAAAGTATTTCCTTTTGGCCTCATATAGCATTTTGAGTTTCTAAAGTGTTTTGGAACAATAATTTGGAACATGCTTACAAATGTAATTTTAGTTCAAATAAAAATAAAGTGTTTATTATTTGAAAGAATAGCTCAGGGCTGAAATTTCACATTTTCTGATGAGATGCAAGCCAAAAACAGAACCAATTAGAATTATTCTTTTGCTTAAATAAATAGCAATTACAGTGGAAAATGTTGAAAAATCACACCTCAGCAGAGTCTAGAGATTTATGGAAAGCAGGGTTAGAGTTTAAAATGGTTTAAGAACCAAAAGATAGAAGGAAAATGAAACTACCAAGTGGACAGAGCTTTTTTTTCTCTCTGTATTTGCATTAGTGGAATAAAACACTACTCTAAGAGGCAGAAGAACTGGTTTTAATGCTCTTTCTCCCCTAACTTGTCACAGGATTCACCCTCCCATGTTTAAAGACAAAATTCAACTAAATTTTAAGGACCTCATTGGTTTTATTCAATGATTCATGAATTGGACAGCATTCCATTCTAACAGACAGAAAGGAGCCCTGAAGAGCTGTACAAAATGAAAAGCTTCTATAGACATAATGAGTCAGGAAAAGAAAATTTCTAGAAAGAGTAGATTGTTTCAAAGTTTTCTTCCTCTGGTGGATGGAGGAGGTCTATTGAGTGGATTAACTCACTATGCTGATCAAGTAATTCTAAATTGACTGGTTAAAGGTTACATTCCTGGGAGAGGCTGAAACTGCAATTAAGTCTTGTTTTGCTGATGTGAGGCTTAGCACAAGTGACTCTATTTTGGACTGGTGGTCTTTTTTCTTTAAACACCATTACTAAGTCATTTATTTATGGGTTATTTCTTATGTTTTTTTCTGCTCTAAGTTTCTACGAATTCTAAAACTATTGACCTCGAGATTGTTTTATAAATCCTAAGTGTGAACCAACCAATCAAATCACAGACTTCAAGGTTATCAGCCCTAGGGGTGACCCTCCAGATTTTCCATCACCGTAGCCTGAGCTTCTTAGTCAAAAATCAAATCTCGTCTGATGGTACTGAAAGGTTGCATTTGAATAATGAAATTCTGATGCATCTTGAACTCTGAATTTCAGGGGCAAACTCTTTAAGTTTAGCTTTATCTTCTTACATGGCCTTCGAGTTTCAAAAGATAGCCTCTTCTGTAGATGGTTTGTGTGGAGAACAAAGACTAATCGGTATCTCCACTGCACTCTGTGTGCTTTGAAGTTCGATTGTTCTTTGTATCTCTCCCCACTAGGAACTACAAGGAGCCACTTGTATTATTCATATTTGGGATAACTTTTATTACTTGGGGTTAAAATCCAATGCTTCTTAATGAAAGGATTGTTTAATTTAAATTTACAAAGTCACTGGAATGCTTAGTATCTAGGTCAAGTTGAGGCTGTCTTTTGTCTCCTTTTGTGCAGCGAGGAACATCTTTTTTTTATGTTGAAATTACTATTCTATCTTTTTTTTTTTTTTTAATTTTATTTATTTGACAGAGAGAAACACAGCCAGAGAGGGAACACAAGCAGGGGGAGCGAGAGAGGGAGAAGCAGGTTTCCCGCCGAGCAGGGAGCCCGATGTGGGACTTGATCCCTTTGGCTCAGGTCATGATCCCCGAGGCAGTCACTTAACCAACTGAGCCACCCAGGCGCCCCTACTATTCTATCTTTAACAATATCTAGCATGGATGACCAACACTTTTAGAATACTAGTAAATATTGGATGAGTCTGACTGAATTAAATTACTCTCTGACAACAAGTGGTGGGCAGATGAGGAATAATTACATTCACTACCCAAACTACATTTGCTCTGCCATTTTGAGAAAAGTGGGCCAAGTTTTTTTTATAAACTTGCTTTTGAATTTATAATCCAATACTATGCCAGATTCTAGACAAGTGCCTTCAAATAGTTTAATTTGTATTGTTAACCTCAAGTAAAACTGAAAGCTATTTAAACTCAATATTCTTTTCAGAAACCAAGATTTTGACCCTGGTCTTTTGCTTCTCAACTGTCTCCTAATACATTTGGCTCCTCTTTGCCACCTAAGACTGATTAGTTCAATTAGCTATTTGAACAGACCATCCTCATGAAACCAATTCAAGCTCTCCAAACCAAAACTTAAACATGTACACAAAATTTCGGGGTTAGGGTTAAAATAAGATCAAAGGAAAAGGAGGACATGGTAGGGCAGTGACTGGAGATGGAGAGAGCAGTCCCAAGAGAAGTGGGGGAAAGAAGTCACCCACTAGAAGTCTGGTTGGGGTCACCAAGCAGGAAAAGTAGAAAAAAAAAGAGGTGTCATAAAGCATTTTAAGACCGGGTGTATAGAAGATGGAATATAATGGTTAGAGCAGTGAAGCACATTAATCCCTTTAAATTACTGCAGAAGAATGAGAACAAAAATCAGAGAGCTCATGCTCTCTCTCTCTCAAATAAATAAATAAAATCTTAAGACAAATACACTAAAACATGGAACAATACTTAGTTTCCCTGATAACTGCATATGAAGATAGAATGTCCTTAACAGAAATTGAGTGGTTATAGCTTTGTTGCTACTAAAACCAATTACGAGTAGCAAAATATCATTTACTTTTTAATGACTGATTATTAATTAGATTTGCATTATAAATAGGAGAGTATATATTATGGAAAACATGCAAAATTTGTGCAAACTACACCAGGGTTTATGTTACTGAGAAGGCAAAATTACAAAAGAAATAGCGATTAACCATGCTAAAATAAAAACCCCTCTGTATCTAATTACTACCCAGTGAGGTATTAAAAACATCCAAACTATAGTCTAAGAATTTACTTTAATATGTTTGGCTATAATTTGGTGTTTTTTAAAATTTTTTGGCTGAATAGCATTTGCACTGACCTTATTTTTGGTTAGCTGCTTTTGTTTTAGAAAGTCAGTGATAATTGTCATTGGTTTGTGGTATAAACTGGGGAGAATTTTCATTATATACTTGGTATTTGCCAACCTTTTATTTTAAAACAGAAGCTCTACTTTTAACGTAGGCATGGCCCAAAGAAAATGGGAATTTAATACAATGAGCTAGTCCACTTATTTATTTGCAATTAGTATTCTTCTCTCAATAATACAATTTTCACAGTCAACTGCTTGGCTAAATTAATTCCTTTTGTTCCTCCAAATTATATTCCCTTTAAACATGTTCCCAGTGGTTAGGAAAGCTGCAAGTAAAAAATATGATCTATAATGTCAATGATAAGGCTTTGTTTTATTTTATTACTCTGTTATACACAGAAAAATAAATACATTATTCCCAGCACTGGTATTGTTGTATTAGTCAGATTCCTTAATACCTCAGGAGGAGGCACATAGGAATTACCTTTGGCAAAGGGAACTTATTAAGCCTATATAGAAATATTGGGTTGAAAGTTCTTCTAAGAGAGTACTACCCCCATTGGAGAACTGAAACCATAACAGTATTTCCAAGGATCGAATAGAAATATGAGACATCTTTTCATTTATCATTCATTATTTCTAAAGATGAAGATCTAATTGGCTTGTTTTATCATCTTTCAATATGGGGCAAGTTTCTTGGGTAGAGTTTCAGGCCAAAGATTTTCAGAGACGGTTGGCCTCACTTTTGACCTGCTCCAATGTGCTTGTCTTTGACTCGTGCCCTGGTTATTATTGCAATCAGTTGTGACCAACAGACTGAGGTTGATTTCACTCCATATGCATTTGAAAACATCATATTCAAGAAAGAAACATTTCCTCTCCCTTTCCTCAGAAGGGTATCATGTTCTTTGGCGGTCATCTGAGGTTACATGGCTCTTTCCCCAGCATTTCCATTAAAAGTACCATTCCTTTAAAAAGTAAAGATGTTCTCTCTTATTTGAATTAGTTAACTCAATCAAATCAGTTGTTTCCTTATTTAAAGCAGTTAGAAAATGTGGTGTGAATGCAAGGATTCAGATTCAGAAAAAAATTGTTCTGTGTTACAGTGCTAACATCTAAATGTCTTATCAAGAGACTAGTTTCCAGTTTCATACCCTTCTTCCTTGAAATCACACACTTTGAATTTGAGTGTATTGCATATATGAAGGAGTTGGTAGGTATTGTTTCATAAAGTTAAGATTTCAAGATTTATTATAACTGCAATCTGCAAGCTTAGCTGTGAAATGCTTCAAGTTCAGAAACCAGGACTTGTCAGAGGCGTGTGAATTTCAAGTGCTAGCTCCTGGGTTGTGAGTCTAGAGAAAGCTTGCTGAAGTATCGAGTTCAGTTTTATTGCTATAAATAAAAACATTGCCTATTCTTTTTTTTTTTTTTAATGAGGTATTCACAGACAATAGAACAAATATAAACTGCTGGCTTTCTTCCCATTTCTGCTTGTTTAATGGGACACCTTATGAGGCAGTTAGCAGGAAACAACTGATACGCTACATTTTGGGATGGGGTTGGCAGTGAAACAGGAATTGGAAGGAAAGAAGCTCCTGAGATAATTCAGCAGGCTCATCAAACTGAATCCTACAAGGAGCTATTGAATTCAGTTGTCACATCTTAAAGAGTTTCAGTGTGCTCTGGGAGAAAGTTTCTAGCGGGTTTAAAAGAGGGTTTTGACACACAAGCCACAAAAGGTGTGGAGCTTAACATTTCTACTTACCCTGTCACACCAAATTAAAAGTTGGGGACTGGGGAGAGATAGCTTGGCGACTTGAACCCATGAAGGAACAGAGGTAATTAATGAACCTCTCTGGCCATCTGCACACCTAGTTAAAGGTTGAGAGAAATGGTAGGCTGTGTTATTTTGATGACTCCAGAAGAAATGCGCTATTTTGTTTATAGGGTGTGGAAATAGAGCTAGGTCGTATGGTATGTTACTGTATGTGACATAGTATTTAATTCCTACTCCTTGAACCCTTTTGTGTTGGGTCTTATTATCATCATCTGTATATATCGTGAGAAAATGGGCCCATAGAGCTTACCTGATTTACTTAAGACCCCACAGGTAGTAAGAAGCTCATCTGGCACTGGGGCCCAAAGCTGACTGATTTAAAGACCAGAGCGCCTTCAGGAACTTGGAAGATTCATTTACTGCTGTTCGAGGAAGTGGAGTTCACGTAGAGAACTCTCATTAATTAGAAGAATAGTAGGTTTCTGCCATTCTTGGGAAGGGCGTCAGCGCATCTTCTCCTTCGCGGCGCGCTAGGTGGTGTGGCAGTGTGCCCTCTCACCCCCTGTTCAGGAGAGAAGGTCGTGAACTCAGTCTCCTAGAGTCTAAGGAAGAACCTTGGAGTTGTGGGCTCCTTCCTTACTGGTTGCTCCAAAACCTTCCAAAGACCAATCCACCTAGATAGTGGCTGATATATTTAGTCATACACCCCCTCAACCACTCCTCGCCACAATGACACGGAGAAGGAATGCCCAACAGCAGGAGAACCCTGAGACTGCAACCTCGGTCACAGAATTACTGGGAATGAACATAAACAATATGACAGATACGGATTCAGGGCAGCAATAGTCCAAGCAATAGTCAATTTAGAAAAGAAAATTAGTCTCAAAATGGAAGCCATAGTAACAGAAGTGAAAGCTGAGGTTAGAAAGGCTTTAGACGAGATGCAATCTAATTTAAATATGCTAACAGCCAGAGTAAGTGAAGCTGAAGATCGTATCAGTGATTTGGAAGACGCACGGAATAGGAAG